>JAULKK010255131.1:0-15231 GCA_032355705.1 Rubia peregrina
AATGTCGAACTCTTTGTCATGTTTGTTTTTTTGTAGCAAATAGGAGAAGTCTCGTAACGCTGAACGTTCTTAACTAATCTTGTGTAAATGCATGAACTGGTTCAATGCTTAAACACGGTGTAGTGTTAATAAGTGTTACCAAGCTTGTTTAATCTTCGTACTTAATGCCATTAATGGGATCCTTTTAAGCGTTGAACGACTAAAGGGGTCATTAGTGAGGTTTAGCAAGAGATGTCGAATTTACTCTTGTAAACTAATATCAAAGAAGGGTAGAATATCTATCTTCACAACACATAGTATAATTATTGAATAGGTTGTATGTTTAAGGATAGATAAGAGGCTTGGAAGTGGAAATCAATTGCGCCCAAGGTCTAGCAACTTGTGTTTAATCTCTTCTTAGTAGTTTGTTGCATATTTACTAGATTTACATTGCTTGCTAGTTAACTTGTCTTTAAATTCATGACTTAGAAAAACCAACCAACCAACCCCACCCCACCCCACCTCCCACTTTACATGCTTTTATGCTTATATATATATGTATATCTATATCTTGAGCAGTATTCACCCTTATATGTGAAAACTGTTAGGAAAATCCTTCTTCTTCATGGACAACCCAATTTTCCATTACCAACTTAGTTGTAGTTAAAGAGCACTTTATGGCTTTAAAATAGTAACTTTGAGAGGTACGACGATGATCTCCCAGATATGTAGGTAGTTGTTCCCTGTCTGATGCCACTCAATGTGTTGTTGAATATGCGGGTAATGTTGAAGAATTTAGAAAGGAGCTAGAATTACTTGAATTGTCGTTGGGAAAGAAGTCGGTGATTAATTGTGGGACAGAAACAGAGTTGGCCAAGTTGCGTGCCCTTTGTGTGGAGAAGGATGCTAATAAATTCACATTTACAGTGAGCTCAAAGCTCTAAAGGAGGATGATACTTCTTGTTCGATGTATCCTCATGTGTTCATTAATAAGCTAGTGGGTATGCAAGATTTTCGAGTATTACCCGAAGATATGTATATGAAGATGGCTGAGGTTTGGAGGTGCAAGGCTATGTTTCACCTTCACGAGTAGAATTTATAGTTGGATATAGCTGGATTGGGGGAGGATTGCGTTTTAGAGGAGGCATTTTAGAGCACAAAGAGCATTGTGGATGACGAGCTAATCAATACAGTAAAAGGAGAAGGTGATGCATTTAGGTTGGTTACAGAGCATTTTAGGATGGGTGAGTCTTCTATGGTGGAGAAAAAGAGTTGTGAGGTTTACCAATGCACATCTCTTATTGAGCTTGGTAGGGTTAGTGGTGAATCGTGGGCTGGCACTGCGACCGAGGCTTATGGTGTTAGTCTAGTTGTAGTGGGCTAGAGAAAGGGTTTGCCTGCTAGTCCTATTCACAGGGATGAGATGACTAGTCCTAAGGTAGGTTAGATATGTTCAATTTATCTTATGTAGACATTATTGTACTGGTTGATAACTCATCGATCACAATGTTGCATGTGTTTTATTTATTATAATTAATTTTCTTTTATTTTAATGGGCATTGACATGTCCTATAGGTAGGGAGGCTCTTATAGGAGTTTCTATGACTGCTGTTTATCTCAAGGTGTAGATGATATGGCTTTGTTGGTTGGGCTTCCTCAAAAGGTTAGGGATGTGGGTGACTATGATTGTCCGTGCTCTGGAAATAGATGTCCTAATGATGATTCTCCTAGTGACTTAACTAAGGTTGCCAAGGATTGTATACTAGATTTCGATGAAGTCCATGAATACCTTAAGGATGTGTGCATTTCTTTAGAGGCTAAGGGTGGATAATAATGATAAGGATTCGTATAAGAGTATTTCTGTCAAGGTTTATTGAGTTTGAGTTTTGGTGGAAAACACACTTATATCAGAATTTAACTTCATTAGAAAAGTATGATGCACATATTTTTTAGCAAGGTTTTCAAATACGACGATTGAAAAAGGAACTGATG
This sequence comes from Rubia peregrina, assembly GCA_032355705.1. Lineage (NCBI taxonomy): Eukaryota > Viridiplantae > Streptophyta > Magnoliopsida > Gentianales > Rubiaceae > Rubia > Rubia peregrina. The sequence continues at coordinate 1,972 of JAULKK010255131.1, forward strand.
GATGTTATGTTGTGAGAAGGAGAATGGGGGGAGTGTTTTCTGGGGGAATATACAGAGAATGAATGGATGGAGATTACTATATCAAAATAGGATGACCAAGTGGATCGTCTGCTTCATTGGAAGGATAAATTAGAGGCTAAATGTTACTGACTATCAGTGAGGATTCGAGATTTGAGGTTTCGATATGATGAAGAACGTGATTTCTCAGTTCACTTTTTAGCAAAGTATGAGAGGCTGGGGGGAGAGGTTGACCGCGAGGAACTGCGATGCATTCGGGCTAAGGGGAGCTGTCAAAAGTTAGAGGACTTACTGATGGAACATGAGGTGAATAGTAACCTTCACGCTAAAATTACTAAGGCTTTTCATACTAATATTAGTGCTACGAAGGAAGTTTGGAAGGCTCGTGTTCGTTGCTTGGAGCAATAGGTAGAAGGCTTGAAGCACGACTTAGAGACTTATGCATACTCCGTTTACTTAATAAGTATGCAGGTAGGCCACTCAGACTATGGATTTGTTATTGATCGTAAGTACTATTACATGGAACATATACGACATATGGAAGCTGCCAATGGATACACAAACCGTGGTGTATATACACATGCGATGGAAGCTTGAGAATTTTTTTGAGATAGAAGTAGGACGAGTGAAGGTTATGGACTATGTGTCTTATGGGGCTCTAGCTAGTTCATATGTAGCTAAAAGTATTCTATCAAGATCTAAGTCCTTTTGTAGTTAAGATTTTTGTAACCAATCCTTAATGGGGGATGTGTTACTGTTTCTTAATGGCAAGTATGTGTTTCCTAGTTTTTCTTAAGAGTTACTTTGTGTCTGTTTCTAGGACTTTACTATTGTGCCATTTCTACTTTTCCAAAGTTTGTAATGCTCAACAATACTTAGTAGTTCTTATCGTTTTTTCGTTAAATTAGAAGGTATGATGTGAATGGTGGTTTATAAGAGTGCGGTTTACATAGGACGATGTGGTTTACAACTTCTGTCGCGGGGATGGTGATTTTTCATAAACTTGTGAAACTGTAGTAACGTCGCCGACTCTGTGTGGCAGGTATTAATTTTTCAAGATTGGTATTAGTTGGATAAATAATGGGGTTGATTTTTCTTGTGTTGCGGAGTTGGTGATTTTTCAAGCGTATGCAAAGCCGTGGTATCCTTACTACCTATGTATAGTGGGTGTTGGTTCATCATAACTGGTGTTGGTTGGAAAGAGAATGAGGTATCTTCTTGTGCAGCGAGGTTGATGATTTTCTAGGCGTATGTGAATCAACAATATCCTCGGCGTTTGTGTCACATGGATTGGTGTATTCCATGCTGAGTGAATCTGTGGAGTGATTTTCCAACTAGTGTCTCCTCTAGCAGGGCAGTGATGAAATGTGGGTATTTTGTGTTTGTGAGGTGATGACTATATGGGCTTTATGGATGCGGTAGTTAGGCGATAGGTATGCCCCGTGGGCAGGTCTTTTCGTATTATCTATGATGTATCATTAAATGTATTTTGTTTACTAAGGCTAAATAAGAGCCTAAGTAGTTATGGGGAAGCATAAAGTCGTAAATTCCTGGATATTCTCTTAATGTCATTTACATTTCTTATGCATGTATCCTTAATACCTTTCCTATGCATTGGAAGCTTATTTATTAACCACTGGAGTGAGTTAGAGGTGGTCAGTGATTGCGTATCTCTAGCTATATCAAGAGGAGGTGGGAGTTTGACGAGGGGACATAATCGGGATATTATTCTTCATGGTAGTTCTTGGTGAATCAACCTCTTCACATCATGCGATAAAGCATATGGTAGTTAAATTGTGATTATGTGAATAGGAATTGAGGATCGAATCTAAATGTCAAACATGTGCCGCAAATGCTGCCAAGGATAATTTATATCATATTTAAATAATTGATTTTTTGGTTTGCATTCTATTTAGTTGGTTACTAACACACACATGGTGGCATTTGAGTGTGAAATTACGTCAAATTATCCTCTAAACCCCTTGGTCTTTGTGGACGACACCCAAATTTACCATGAGCTACTATCCTTGGTAGTTATGAGTAATTAGGGAGCAAAATATAAATCTAATCTTTGACCAGCTCACATTCCAAGTTTTCCAACAATGCTCGGAGTTTCCGTCACCACTTAAAAGAATAAAGAAGAGTAATTATTGTACTAATTGCGAAGAAAAGGACCGAATATAATAATAACAATTTGAAAGACAATATACTTCATGCATGAATTATGATGTATATATTAAAAGAACACATTAATTTTCCAGAACGAGGGAGATTCATATTTGTAGGTACACAACGGGAATAAAAATATTATCTTAAAGACACTCGAACGGCACAGAGACTGATATTGTTGAGCATGGTAGTATCCCGTTTTGTTGGATGAACTACAAATAGGACCGTAGTCTTCTAATAACAGAGCCAACTGTATTATCTCATGGAGAGGGAAGCACAATTGCAGTATCTCATGCAGAGGAGATAATCAAGGTTTATAGTTATATAGGAAAGTGCAAACATGGTTATATTACTCCTCTGTCCCATTTCAACTACAAAACTAGCTTGGACTACACAAAATATAAACCAGGTGCATGGGTCAATGAACAGATAGCAGGAACTCATAACTTTGCTAAAATAAACAGCACACAAAACGTGCAACCGGCCACAACCACGTAAACCCTTCACATTATCAGCGACCTAAGAGATGTTTCCAACCATAGCCGCCACGATGGCCTTCATGAACACGCCATACATGGGCACATAGTTCCGGGAATATAAGAAAAGTAGCTTATAAACATCCAGAGAACATAAGAACTCAGGTAGGAAAGAACAAGAGAATATAATCATACTCACAGTTGTTGAATACTAACTTTAGCAACAGAGCCTTTACCCCTCATCTGCTCCAGGAGATTCTTACAGGAAGAAGTAACCCAGTATTCAACATCGACGGAGGTTGTCATAATTATCTAAAGAGTTGTGCCACGTCAGTGGCCCCTTCATGGGGGACCAAATCTTTTAGGTCATAATTGTTATCTTTGAATCATGGTGGAAACCAGAAGATAGGTAAGCCTACTAGAGATCACAGAAGGAACAGTACCACCTGCGATTGATTCGCATCTCCTGAAACAAATATTGGTCATGATGGAAGAAACCCAAGAATCCAGGGATGACGCAGGAGCACAAACCCCCTCCCACAGAAAAAAGGCTTTCGCAGCCTTCTTAGAAGTAAAAAGTGAGAATATCTATAAGAAATTTATCAAATCCAATAATGACCAGAAAGATAGGCATGCAGTTGGGGAAGAATAGAAGATAGGGAAGAAATTGCTTGAAGGGCGCTTCAAAAAACAAGACGATATCAAAAGCTAATATGCCCAAGACGATGTAGGACACCCCCTAGCAGAAGAACTACGAAAAATTGCAAAGCCAAAGGGGTTTAAAAAAAAACCCAACTCAAGGCATGCAACATCACAATGGCCTCAAGGGAATTCCTACAGGACCAGTATGAGGTTCAGGGATGCACCATTTTAGATGGTATCTAAAGCTTTCCCCAATTTCCTCATAGGGACTATGAAAACCTAGAATAATATCCTGCTAAAATGGAGCACATAGACCTGGGCCAAACTATTAGACCAATTCATGGGGAGATTTTACTGGAATTAAAAGGTCAAAAAAATATTCATAAGCATCGCACAACAAAGTATTGAAAAAATTGTGGAATATCATTGATCGTTTCACCTTGAAAATCCTAGAATTGAAGCACCTCATGTATCAAATTTCTCTAGGATCATTCATGAACGACATGAGATCAATAAAATTATACAAGAATCTCACAGCATATATGGTGGACAATCCGAGAGATCTTGAGAAATTGTGGAAAATATATCCAAATGGAAGTAGAAAACAACAAGAAGTTGGAAAAAACAAGGCGAGAAGAGAGTACCCGAGGAACAAAAGAAATAAAAAATGAGGGTCACCGCACTTGCAAGGGGAAGAGAAACATCCCCCGACAACTCACTTTTCTCCGAGACAACCTTGACAAAATCTAGACGGTAAATATGGCAGAACCACAAGGAGTTGTTTAGGGAGCCCAACCCAATGAGAACCCCAAAGAACAAAAGGTCTAAGGACTACTACTGTGACTTCCATGGGGACTACAACCATGCCACAAATATTTGTAACGGTCTTCAGAGGCAAACCAATAAAATTACTCCAGCAGGGGCGGTTCACGCAGTACAAGAAAGAAGAATACTAGAAAGGAGGATCCAGAAGCTATGACACTTAAAGAAATTCAGCCACGGCTCAGAGCCACGAAAAGCCTAAACAAAATATGATCACAACAATAGAGCAAGGAGATAACATAGAGGATAATGTTCCAGACATGTTGATATTCTCCATCCATTAAAAAGTTGAACCCATGTCTAAAAATGCATGGAAGATGAAAACAAGGTACTTACTGCCATGAGAGCCCACATATAATAAGATGGAGGTGCACGAAGAAATTACATTTAGTGAGGAAGACGCGGTCCCAAATGCATCACCACAAAATAATCAGCTAGTCTTAACAATAAAAATAGATAATTCCAAAGTACACCTAATATTCGTTTATGATGGAATTGCACTGGAAATATTGTTTTCGACTACTTTAATGAGCTCGGGTTCAGAAGAGTGGACCTAAAAAAGTGACATCATCTGTAGCTGGCTTCACAGAGAAATCTGAATGGCCCTTGGGGAACATACGATTTCCCATCACCATCAGCCAAAAGAAAGCATGTACAGTTTTGTGCGACTTCATGGTAATGGACACCCAAAGTCCCTTCAATGCCATTATAGGAAGACTATGGATGAACGTTGCAACAGTTATCTGCCCCCTACCACCCAATTATGAAATTCCAACACCGACAGTAGCAACATTTAGGAGCGATCAACAGGTAGTGAGGCAATGTATGACCATTATTTTTCAATTGAGTCTTTCTCCCCAGCTTCTTTCTATGATTCCGAAGATTGCAATGAAGCCCGTCACACTATGCAATCCTTAACCAATGGTAAACTCAATAAACCAAGGATGAGCGGTGAAATATCCCAATAAGGGGATGAACTGGGCAAGGACACCGAGCTAGTTCAGCTGGATGAAGACAACGCATCCAAAGAAGTCTAGATTGAGAAGAAACTACCAGAGTCGATCAAATTTATAGGGATCGCTAAGCTAAAACAATACAAGACCTCGTTTGCTTGATCAATAGAAGACATGGGAGAAGTCAACCCCTCTATCCCAACAAACTGCCTAGACATATACCTTTCATTCAAGCTGGTTCGACAGAAGTAGAGGACATTTTCCCATGATATACAAAAAGCCACAGAGAACAAAGTTAACGCCTTTTTACAAGCATACATAATATGAGAAGTAATATACTAAATTTGTTTGGCCAACTTAGTAATGGAAAGAAAAGGGGATGTAAGAAGGGGAATGTGCATTGATTACACAGACCTCAACAAACACTGCCCAAGAGACTGCTACCCCCTACCGAAGATTGACCGTCTAGTAGAAGCAATCTCAAGATATAAAGTTATGGCCTTCCTCGATGCTTACAAAGGGTATCTCCAGACCCGGATGAGCCTGAAGTATGAAAAAAACAACACTCATAAAAAGCTTCAGAGCATTTTCCAATGTTAAAATGTCTTTCAAGCTAAACAATGAGGAGCCACTTACTAGCGGACAATCGATAAGGAGTTTTCCCACCAATTAGGCCGTAACATCGAAATCTATGTTGATGACATGGTCATTAAAATTATAACTCTTGATACATTCCCAAGAGACTTAGAATAAATGCTCATCACGCTCCAAACAATTGCAAAGAAGCTAAACCCTAAGAAGTGCATCATTGGAGTCGGAGCAGGAAAATTCCTAGGATTTAAATTATCATCCAAAAGAATAGAATCACACCCATAAAAGACACAAGTCATTTAGTATCTACCCTCCCCCCCCGAATAGTCAAAGAGGTCCATATCCTGATCGGCTCTCTGGTCATGCTTAATCACTTCTTCTCAAACACAGTAGAAAAACACATGTCATTTTTTTACATTCTAGGAAAAGCTTCTAAGTTCGTTTGGATAGAGGAATGACACAAAGCATATAAAGAACTCAAGTTTGAGCTGCATCACCAACAAGTTTTGTCATGCACCAAACCAGGCGAACCCTTGTATCTGTACTTGGCAGTTTCGACACATGATGTTAGTTTTGTCCTCGTTCGACAAGAGCCTAATCGCCAAATACCAATTTATAATGTCAGGCGATGCTTTCAAGGTGTATAAAATAACTACAAAACATTGGAGAAGCTAATTCCCTCAAATATCCACTCAACTCGGAAACTCTGGCCTTATTTAAAAACTCATAAGATCGTGGTATACACCAAAAAACTCATAAAAAAATCCTTCTTAAGCCAGAAGCATCAAGTCTCGTGATGAAATTGGTCATTGAATTAGGAGAATGCAAAGTCATATTCCACCCAAGAACGTTAATCAAAGGTCAAGTAGTGGCAGACTTCTTAGTAGACATGGCATAAGAACTACATCCTAACATGGAGAACCTAGACAAAGCAATGCTAATTCAAGCCAAAGGGAAGGAAAAATTCAATCATAATTCATGGACACTCTTCGTCGATGGAGTTTCTTCCAAAGAATAATGTGGAAGGAGATGAACACAATCAAGCATTCATACTCATCAGCCCGGAAGAAGATAAACACAATCCCGGTTCCAATTTTCCCTCACCAACGGTGAGAAAGAATACGAGGCAATCATTGGAGGACTCAACTTGGTGATAAGAATGAACATACATAGTTTCTATATCTATAGCAACTCACAAGTTCCATCCAAAAAGTTTTAGGATATTACGACATCAAGGAAAGGCAACTGATCAAGTACTTGAACAAAACTAGGTAAATTATTTACCGGTTCAACGACTTCAGATTATCCATATTCCACTTTCAAAAATATACAAAGGCGGATGGGCTGGGAAAGCTAGAAACCTCTAGATACACATCGCTCAAGAAAGAAAAAGGACATTACTGTTGAACTAGACCCAGTTCGCAGCACTGCAATCACAACGGTTGTACAAATCCAAGAAGATGACCTAGGTTAGATGGGGCCTATCATACAATCTCTGAAACATGGCCTCCTACCTACAGAAATGATCGAAGAAAGAAATATCAGGCTCAAGGCCCCATTATATAGCTACAAAAACAACATCCTCTAGAAGAAAGAGTACCCTACACCCTGGCTCAGATGCATAAGACTACATCATTCTGCGCTCATCATCAAGGATATACACAAAAGTGGTGTGGATCATAGTAAAACGCTTAAACCTCAGCCAAGAAAATCCTACTGTGATGATAATACTGGGCGACGATGTTTTAAGATACGCACACATTCGTCTGCAAAAATAGCAGTTACCACCGGAATACCATGGTCCAAAGGAAACTCTAATTAGAAATGACCTAGGTCTATGGATCATGGTTGTTCAACAAATGGGGCATAGACATTTTGGTCCCTTTATTCATGTGAAGCAAAATATCTCATCATTGCAATTTTTTTAATTTCACCAAGTGGGTTAAAGAAAAACCCCGATGGTTGTGGTGGGGTAGCGGGTTGAGTGAGGAGGAAGGTAGACGCTGATGCTCGGTGGGGCGGCTACCAACCATTGTCATGCTACCGCGTGCTCCGTTCGAGTCCCTCTTTACTGGTTAGACCATGCCGGGATACAGCCCTGGTCCGATGACTCTCTTGTCCAACATCTTCTCTTCAGATTTGAAGTTCTTTCTCTTTCTCCCAACATCTCCCCAGATCTACGGCGTTCCCTCATGCTAAACATACATTTATGAACGACCATGATTATGGAAACTCCGAGGATTTGATCTTCGAAATTGGGAGTAAAATGCGTTCTTTTGGGTATAAGTAGAATAGGCCCAGGGATTTGGTTTTGTCTCAATCTCTCACATTTACGTTTCCTTTGGGATTGATCCCTTTGGATTCCTCAATTCACCTGGGTTCCTTCGATCGCGACTATGGGTTGGTGGTGGCAGTCTGGCAAAGTGGCGGAGCAGCGGAGAAGCGGTGGTGGTGTTGGAGATGATGAAGAAAACCCAACTTCGCTCTAGAGCTCCGTCGTTCCCTTATTCTAAACCTACGTTTATGAGCGGCCATGATTAAGGAAACTTCAAGGATTTGAGCTTCGGAATTGGGAGTAAAAGGGTTCTTTAGGGTATAAGCAGAATAGGCCCAGGGATTTGGTTGTCTCAATCTCTCACATTTACGTTTTCTTTGGGATTGAGCCCTTTGGATTTATCAATTCATCTGGGTTTCTTCGATTGCGGTGGTGGGTTAGTGGTGGAGGCGGTGACGGTCTGGCAAAGTGGTGGAACAACGGTGCCAGTGGTGTGGGAGATGATGAAGAAGACCCAACTTCTCTCCAGAGCCACGACGTTCCCTCATGTTAAACCTATGTTTATGAGTGGCCATGATTATGGAAACTCCGAGGATTTGAGATTCGGAATTGGGAGTAAAAAAGGTTTTTTTAGGTATAAGCAGAATAGGCCCAGGGATTTGGTTTTGTCTCAATCTCTCACATTTACGTTTCATTTGGGATTGAGCCCTTTGAATTCCTTAATTCACCTGGGTTTCTTCAATCGCGACGGTAGGTTGGCGGTGAAGGCGGTAGCGGTCTGGCAAAGTGGCGGAGTAGCAGTGGTGGAGCAGCGGTGGCGGTAATAGTGGTCTTGGAGATGATGAAGAAGACCCACCTTCTCTCCATCGCTACGGCGTTCCCTCATGTTAAACCTACGTTTATGAGCGGCCATGATTATGGAAACTTCGAGGATTCGAGCTTCGGAATCGGAGTAAAAATGGGTTTTTGGGTATAAGCATAATAGGCCCAATGATTTGGTTTTGTCTCAATCTCTCACATTTACGTTTCCTTTGGGATTGAGCCCTTTGGATTCTTCAATTCACCTGGGTTTCTTCGATCGCGACGGTTGATTAGCGGTGGAGGGGGTGGCGGTCTGGAATAGTGGCGGAGCAGCGGTGGCGCTTGTGTAGGAGATGATGAAGAAGAAGAGCCCTAGGAGTATTTTTGTCATTAAAATTTTAGTTTTAAGAATAGGGGTATTTTAGTCCTTTTAAGTTTGGTCAATGCCGGAAAATGCTAATTCAATGCCAGAATAGTGCGAAAAGGTTATATCGGTACATTTACTGAAAAAGTTAAGGGTTAGAATCACTGTTTCAAATTTTATAGGGTTACATAGGCACTTTAAGAAAATACTAGGGTTAGTTTTGTATTTTTCCTATGATCTAAGACTATATATTTTTAATGTATCCTTGTGTATATTTTTCTCTAATTAAGAGAAGTGTGCTCATAAAATGTCGCCTTGGTTATTATATATTAATGCAATCATTTATGTATTAGATTTTCGTACGAAAATAAAAAGGTCATTGATGTTTATTGAAAATTAAGTACGAATTGATTGCAGAAAGTCTACATAATAACGTAGAACTATAATTAAATGTATTAATTAAGTTGAAAATTAAATGTACATTAGTTTCTATGGAAAATTAACGAACGCTTTATAAGATAAAATCAACATACTTATGTAGAGAATATGGATATAGAAATATAGTCAAGTGTTAAGACATGATTTGAAAATATAAAATAAAGATAATCGAGTGTTGGTAGAAAATCAACCAATGATTAAATATATAAGATAAATCTAGTTATATAGGAATGCACTAATTAGTAAAATAAACTAAAAAAATTATGAAAGTCAACTTGAAGTTAATTAAATGAAGTTCACGGGAATAATGTATATAACTAATTTTGAAAACATAGTTATAAATGGTCAACTAACATTTAATCGCACAAAATCAATCTTACTTACAACAAAATGCAGTAAACTATTTAGATACACTAATGAGAATAAAGGTGGATTTTTGTTTATTGAAAGGTTACAAATATGATTACATGATTTAAATCATATGAACTCATAACATAATTGATTACAAAATAAAAGCTTGGTGGATTTAATGAAAGGCTATAAATAATTTTATTTTTAACGGGGCTCTAATCTCAATTACCGCGACAGTTAAGGCAATAAGAGATGATATGTACTACATAATTTTAGCTAAACCATCTTACTTATCACCTAACTTGAACCCTCATATATATGCACCCGGTTCCATTCCGCCCCCTCAAACCACGACCTAAGCATAATTTTTTAAAGGTTAAACGGGAGAAACCATCCCTGAATTCCTTCAACCTAAAGTCGATGCTTCATGGGTGGCCAGTACGTAGGGCAGGACTGAGTTACATAGCAACAGATCACATAGGGAATTTTATACATGCTGAATATTTTTATACCGCAACTATCTCGCCATTGGTAAACGTCTGAAGTGGATTATAGATAGGAATTTTCAAGCTTGTCTTGAAACTGATTGTTTGTTTGCTTTAAAAATCATACATAATCCATCTTCAGGTCCCTGGAAACTATTTTCTCTGTCTCATATAAAATAATAGAATTGAATATGGTGAAAAAGGTTAGGATTTCTCATTGATCATGTAGTGTCTTTATACAAGGAGTCTACAACAATCAAGCATGATTCTAAGTACAATAATCAAGCCCAACAATCAAGCCTACTAATTTCTCAATGATTCTACATACAACAATCAAGCCCAACAATCAAGCTTACTAATTCCTAAATTATCATAGAGTAAGTACCACAATGAGGGCCAACAAACAAGCCTAATAATGAAGGCCAACAATCAAGCTTAAAGGGAAACAAAACATGTTGACCAACGCATAGGTTAATACTCGGACATTCCAATCACTTCAACTTGTAGTGGAGTAAGTACCAATCCATATAGTATAACTTTGAATTCTAAGTCCAAGACATCAGAGTAATACTCTCTCTGGTTATTTAACATTGACACATTTATTTTTGACACAAGAATTTAGGAAGGTAGAATCAGTGGTTGAGAATTCATTGAAATGGTAAAAAGTAAAATGAGTGGATGAAAACAATCTAGAATTTGTCAAAAAAAGTAAATGTGCCAATATTAAAAATCATCTCAAAAAGGAAAGTGTGTCAATATTAGAGAACCGGAGGAGTACATAAATCATGATTGTTGTCGCTCTTTCATTCGATCTGTTGAGGAAATATCTAACTCGGGGTGATTTTTTTTATATACATATATGGACAAGTAGGTCACACACACAAACGGTCCAAATATTGTTCCTACTAGGAAAGTAGAGGTATAGCAAAATGTTAAAACACGTGGTCAAGAAAAGCGACTTTTCTCTCTCTAGTTTGAGAGCTCTTCAAAACTGTTCAGTTATTTCTTTTTTCATGTTCATGTTCATGTTCTTGCTTATCATCACTCAACATAAGCTTGACATACAACCCTGCAGCTTGTACGGATTGCTATTCACCATTTGCATCTAAGTTTTTTCTTTTTCAACATCCCAGAACACCTGCATAAATAACCACATTAGTACCAAAGTCCAAACCTATCTCACCATCCAACAAATCTTTTTCAACCAGTACTAAAGTTCAACCATAAATTTTGTTCTGATATGGAGAACAGAGTTCCAGAAGAACAACGTTCAGTCGACACAAATGATGGGTCTGAGCATTCGGAGGAATTACGTGATGCGTTTAATGATGAGATGAACAGATTTACACACCTCCCAAGAAGAAGAAGACCTGTTCTCTCGGCCAGCAATGCGGAGTATGAAAGAGGGCAAGTTGTGTTTGAAAATTCACTGGTGGGATATTTTGTCGACTACAGGTAATTTTCCGTTATGCGAATCCAAATGCACGTGGAGTATTACTGGGGTCCGGGAGTGGAAGTAGTAGCAAGGAATGGAAAGTTCTATGTCTTTAGGTTTGCACAACGCGAAAAAATGTTGGATGTCCTACATAACGGTCCTGTCAATATCTCTGGTGGACTTATGGCGCTGCATAGGTGGATGCCTGAGATGGTGTTATCCCACATGACAGTAACTAAGGTTTTAATCTGGATTCGAATGTATGGGCTGCCATGAGATTATTTTGGAAGAAGAACTGTGGCAAATTTTGCCAGAGTTGTTGGACCAGCTCATGAGGCAAGCTTTGGTGGTTCTCTACTGGAGGATGCTAGCTTTGTAAGCGTCAGAGTTTGGACTACAATTCAACAACCCTTAGTATCAGGTTTCTGGCTTGATCTAAGAAGAGGAGGTAGGGTATGGATTGGTATTGGCTATGAGCGAGTCCATAAGATGTGTCGGAGGTGTGGTGCAATAGGTCATACATTTCCACGGTGTGACTTCCCTGATGATGAATCATTGGAAGTGTATATTGCCGAGAGGTTTACAGCACTAGGAGAGCAGCTCGGGGTGAGAATATACAGGGATAATACAGAGCAATTGTATCCACCTGAAGTTAGGGTACACAGAAATATGCCTCTTAGGAGAACTACAAGGTTTCCATATGCTTACTTTATCAATAACCAACATTGGTTCAATACCAGGGATGAAAAAAGTTTCGTGGATGGGTTTCAATATGAAGAGGATATTCACTATCCCACACCGGAGGAAGATGGAGAAGATGACCGAGATTACAATCCGGAAAGTCCACTATTGTTGCATCAAACTGAAGTAGGAGAGGAACAGATGCGGGTGGAAGAAGGAAATGATGTTGTTCAACAATTGTCTTACAATGTGGAGTCTGGTAGGGAGCCTGTACTACAGGAAGTTGCAACACAGATTGAGTTGACGCAGGAAGCAATCTCTCGTGCTAGCATCAACCAGATACAAGGTCAAATATCCAATTTACCAGAAGTACCTGATTTCTGGGATGATCCATAAGAGGATGTAGACAATATCGGGTTCAGAATGGAGATAAGATCAATTCCACCATCCCAGGATTCAGAGGTAGATGGGAGGGAAGAAGATGAAAGTATTAGATCCAGACATGTGGAAGGGGAGAATGGTGAAGTCATTACCAAGGAATACATAATAAAGGGTGGTCGGAAATACATCTTACCGGAAGAGACTGGAAAAGATTGCAGCTGGCTATTCGTTCACCCTTATTCAGAGCACGTACAATGCAGGAACCACTCCCAACCCACTCTAATGATTTTCATTCATTAAATAATCAATATCTCTCCTCCACCTCAGCAATTCAAACCACAACTAAAACAATCCACTTTTTTCTCCACAATGGTAAAA
>JAULKK010255240.1:0-15230 GCA_032355705.1 Rubia peregrina
GGCGTTGATCGGCAGCGTTCATCGTTGACTTTTTTACTGAGATCGTTGACTTTTTAGAAAAGGGATATTTTCAAAAAAAATATGAAAAGACGACATTGCCGGTAAAAAGTCAATGCCGGTCAATGTCGACTTTGCATATTTTCTGAAAAATTCTTTTTTCCTAAAAAGTCAACGATGCCGGTAAAAAGTCAATGCCACGGGTCAACGCCTGTCAAAGCGGTCAACGCCGGTCAATGTCGTATTTGCATATTTTCTAAAAATTTTAGAATTTTTTTTTGCAGAAAAATATGAAAAGACGACGTTGACCGACATCGTTGACTTTTTTAGAAATGGTAATGTTGTCTTTTCACATTTTTTCTGAAAATTTATTTTTTTCAAAGGGGTGTAATGGTCATTTCAAGCCAGAATTTGGTTTCCAGGGTCAAATTGGTACTTTTGACCAAAACATAGGATCATTTCTGCACTTTCAGATTTTACAAGGTCATTTCTGCATTTTCAACCAACTTATAGAGTAAAAAACGCACTTCACCCTAATATATTCATATTCCAAGTTTCCAACCGTTCCCAATTGCCAAAAGAGAAACAAGAAAAGCGAAAAACTGAGCATTGAAAACAAACTACTCAACAGGGCATCAAAGCGAAAAACAGAGGAACAAAAGCATCGAAACAGAGAGAAAAAAGGAAGAAGGCAAAACTTACCAAAAGAAGAGGAGCGGTGGTGGTCCGAGAGAAGGGTTTTGGTGCTTTTGAAGCGTACGGTGACTCAGGTGAGTATAAATAGTGGATCGATTTTTGGTATTCAATTCATTTTAGGAATAGGAATCGATTGAATACCTTGAATTCAATTCAGTTTAGGAATTGGAATCGATTAAATACGTTGATTGCTCTTGGAAACCTGATCATATTCTATGTCAAATATGTGAGGAAACGGGCAGCCATTTCCGGCGTTCCGGGGACATCCCCAAGGCATTTCCATTCCCATCCTAGTCCCTGAAATGTCCCCAACTGGTAACGGCGATTGATATGGCGTCCCCGTGCATCATAGTCAGTGGTATCATTGACGTGAATGATGCAAGGGAGAACAAAGAATCAAACTCATCAAGCAGCAGAGCTCCTCCGCTTTGTAACAGCAGCAACTAGAAAATTGCAAGGTTGGTTGGTGTTAATGTAATGCATTGTTTGTTTTCTTTAAGGATGATAGATGTCTCCGACAATGGAAAGAACAACATTTTGAAAAGTTAAAACGTTTCCTTGCAACCAGGTACTCGATCTGTGTATGTGCATGGTAGGTAGACTGGAAGTTTATGATCCAAGTGACGATAATTTTATGCATATAAGGTAGTAGATGCAAAACCAGGAGTAGTAAGAATAGTGCAGTGTGATTAGCATGAAATTCAGGAAAAAAGGAATGATAATTGAATGTTAATGAAGTGGTTTATACATCGCATTTGTTAAATTAAACACTGAAAATATGAATTAAAATAAAGAATGATTTTTTTTTATGAATGCATATATTATAGATTGACAAAACTACAAAGTCTAAGTTTAGGGCCATCTCCCTAAGCCCATAACAAACAAAATCTCTTCCCTTTACATTTTCTCACCTGGCCCAAAATTCACTTTCCCCATTCTACTATCAAACATACAACAATAAAATCTAAACTGGTTCAATCCAGATACAGATACTATTTTAATCACTTGCAGCCATTCATTCCTCCAAAGCAGAATTCATCAGCTTCATTATCTTTCCTTTCTGATCCTTTCTTTCCCTCCATTCACATTCAGTTTTAATTTGAAAAATTAAGGTCTCTACCTTCAAGTCTTGCTGCATAAAAATCCTCCTATTCCTCTCCAACCATACACTGTGGAAAGCAGTAGTCATCATCCCTAACTTCTTCCCATTTCTCCTCTTTGCAATCTGAAACATATGATGTACATTTTTTAAGCCTCATAACTTCCAATACTTTCAGCATATAATCACACTCAAAGAACAAATGGTGAGCTGATTCTTGCTTCACTCCGCACATACAACAATCAGGTTAAGGCCTAATGATTCCAAAAAAATTGCAATCTGTCTCTTGTTGCTAGCTTCCCATTTATCATCAACCACATGAAAAATTTCTGCTTCGGATGAACCTTGTTATGCCAAACCATTGCAGCATTTTCCTTAACCACATTACCTCCCTTCATTATGTTGCACACCTCATTAATTCTTAGCTTCCTCTTCTGGTTCACACAGCTTCCTAGCCTATTAAACACCTTGTTTCTCAGATTGAGTAAAACCCTCCAAGGCCAGTTTTGTGAATCATTTAACTTACAATCACTGAAATTCTTCCCTTTCAGATAGTAAACATGTAACCATTTAATCCACAAGACATCCTTCTTCTACTCTATATCCCATATATGCTGACATAATGCAACAAGATTCCAGGTAGCAGGGTCCCTAATCCCCATTCCTCCATGATTTTGATATAATCTTCTTCTGCTGCATTCTTTAGCTATTCTGTTGCAGCATTATCTTATTTAGTTGATGTTTTATCTTTCTAATAAGCCATGGAATGAGTCTGCGGTTGTTCTCTATTTTTAGCTGTAGAACTAGTCATGATATTCCTTTTCCTAGTTTGTAGGATTGTTTGTTTCATTCCAGTAAAGTCTACTTATATAAGTAGTACCCTGATAATAATAAAGCAGCATATATTTTGACTCCTAAAATCTCTTACTTCTACCTCCTTAATCTTCTTACCAAATTATCATTATCAGTGGTATCAGAGTCAAGTTACGTGAATGGATACTCGGAACAAAAGTAATGTCGAGTTTCACATTGAGGTTAACGATATTTTATCTCTCCATGAGTCCAACTTCGACCAAATCAATGGCATCTTTGATCGCATCAATGCTACTCTCTAGACTGCCTCAACCGAGTTGCAAGGCTTGCGAATCTCTCAAACACACCAGCCTCATCAGCATGAAGTTAATCCTTTTTTCCCTGAACCCTTCGCAAATATCCCTCGGCCAAACACAACACATGATTCCCACCCCCACTTCAAATTGCAGTTCCCAAAATTCAACGGAGATGAACCCTCCTATTGGATTTACAAGGCAGAGCAGTACTTTGAGTTTCTAGAGGTTGGAGATGATAAAAAAAGTGTAGCTCGCCTACTTTCACCATGAAGGAATGACTTTACAGTGACATCGATGATTGATGAAAGTAAGAGGTCCGCTTACTTGGAGTGAGTTCACAAAAGCCGCACTCATGCGTTTTGGTCCAACTTATTATGAAGACCCGTCCAAAGCTCTAATCCGACTTAGGCCGACGATGATAGTGGCTATTTATCCGGAGGCTTTTAAAGGCCTATCTCACAGGTTCAATGACTTGCCCGGGAGATTTCTTGTAGGGTGTTTCATTGCTAGATTGTGGGATGATATTCGCCTTGACGTGAAGATTAATAGTCTCGTACCTTGGCAGATGCTATAGGAGTGGCTCGGCTTATCGAGGAAAGAAACCAACTCCAGAAGAGGACTCACTTTACAACCCGTTCGGAAACGAGTTCCTCTACAGCAAGGGTTTTGGGACCTCCCCCATTTCAACGTGCAAACCAACCCATGAGTATGAATGTTTGAAGGATTACCAACCAAGAGGCCAAAGAGCGGCATGAAAAGGGGTTGTGCAATTATTGCGATGAAAAGTTTATCCGAGGACACCGATGTGTACGGACACAATTATTTATGATTGGGGAGAGGATGTTTGGACTTACGGATGAAAATCTTGGCTAAGAGGATGCTTCTGAAAGTTCATAAATTATACTGGAAATTTCTGATCATGTTATCTCTGGGGCTGAGCACACACAACTTCATTGATCAAGTTACTGTCTCAAAATATGGCTTACTAGTAGTTCAAGGAAGTAAATTGCAGGTGGTGGCGGCTAACCAAGACAAGATTGAATGCCAAGGAAAATGCCCCGCACTCATTGTAATCATCTAAGGTAAGCCTATCACTGCGGACTATTGTGTACTTCCAGTTGAAGCATGCCAGTTGGTTCTAGGAGTGTAATGGATTAAGACTCCTGGACCCATTGATACTAATAACAAAAAAGCTCAAGATAAAATTTACACTTGGAGGGGATTCGTACACATTCCAAGGGATCAAACAAACAAGCGTGGAGGCTCTCACTGATAAGGAGCTCAATTTCTTGCAAGGTACTGGATTTCTTCTTCAAATTTCAGTTAAACTCCCTTATATCCCTTTATACCACCTAGATGTTACTCACCTCCTAGCTAAATTCCCAACCATTTTGACCTACCTATCGTCTTACCTCCCCAACGTTCCTATGATCATCGAACTCCCTTACAGCCAAATACAGAACCTGTTTCAGTTCAACCTTGTCGATACCCATATTACCAAAAAAAAATCAAAATAGAGAAGATAGTAAAGGAATGTTGCAGTCCGGATTAATTCGCCCAAGTAATAGTTCTTTTTTATCCCCTGTCTTGTTGGTGAAGAAAGATGACGGTGATTGGTGATTTTGTGTAGACTATCGAGATTTAAACCAAATTACAATTGAGGATAAGTATCCTATTCTGGTCATTGATGAACTTCTTTATGGGCTCCACGGGCTAATTTTTTTCTTCTAAATTGGATTTAAGGGCTGGCTATCATCAAATTTGAATTTGTGAGGAGGATGTTTCGAAGACGGCCTTTCAAACTCATGAAGGGCACTGCGAGTTCCTTGTAATGCCATTTGGTCTCACTAAAGCTCCATCAACCTTCCAGAGCCTTATGAATAATTTGTTTCGGCCTTACCTTCGAAGGTTTATTTTGGTTTTCTTTGATGACATATTGGTGTACTCTCGGACTTGGGAAGATTATCTCTTACATCTTCAAATTGTACTTGGTATTTTGGAAATTAACAAACTGTGTGCTAAGGAAAAAAAGTGCAGGTTTGGAGTTTAGAAGATTTACTATTTGGGGCATGTCATCTCTGAAGAAGGTGTGGCTATGGATCCAACAAAACTACAAACTATCCATGAATGGAAAACTCCCACTTCACCAAGAGTGGTACGTGGATTCCTTGGGCTAACTGTATATTATCAAAAATTCATTCGACACTTTGGATCAATTGCGGCTCTACTAAATCAGCTTTTATCCAAGGAGGGGTTCCAATGGAATGATGCTGCAGATTTGGCGTTCAAACGATTGAAGGAGGATTTGGCATCACCACCTATTCTTTGTCTTCCCGACTTCACCAAACGGTTTCTTATTGAATGTGACGCAAGTGGGGTTGGCATTGGGGCTGTTCTTTTTCAAAATGGTTTGGCGATAGCTTACTTTAGTGAAACATTGAAGGGTTCGGCTTTAATTTTGTCCACGTATGAAAAGGAGATGTTAGCCATCGTCAAAGCAATTCGGAAGTGGCGTCTATATCTTCTGGGAAAATCCTTCACGGTTCGTGAAGATCAAAGAAATCTCAAGTACTTACTCGAGCAGCGAATTACTACTCCAGCCCAAACACGATGATATCAAAAAATCCTTGGATATGACTATGAAATTGAATATAAGAGGGGGTCAGAAAATCAAATCGCTGATTCTTTATCCCGTAAGGTTGAGTTTCAATTCATGTCCATCTCTATGCCTCATGCAGATTGGTGGCCAACACTCCAAAAAGAGGTGGAACAAGATCCTTTTTATTCAAACTTGGGCCATTCTCTTTCGAAAATGATTCAGTGAGATGGTGTTTGGTTCAAAGAGGGTAAGTTTTATTTTAATTCACATTCTCCTTTAGTTGAGAATAAAATTCGGATTGCCATTGAACCCCGGATGACGGACATTTTGTATTTCAAAAGACTTTCTCGGATCAAGTCTAGTTTTCTGTGGCCCAATATGCGTCAATCGGTTAAGGCATTCCCCAAAATTGTGACGTTTGTCAATGCTACAAAATGGATTGCATGAAGCCTGCAGGTCTCTTGCATCTCTTACCCATTCCAGCTCGCATGTGGATTGACATATCAATGGACTTCATTGAGGGTCTTCAAGCATCAAATGGGCACACTGTTATAATGGTTGTTGTTGTCGCCTAACTAAGTATGGTCACTTTGTTCCCTTGAACAATCTATTTACAACTATAACTGTTGCAAAGACATTTGTAGCTAATGTGGTCCATCTCCATGATATTCCTTCTTCAATTGTGAGCGATCGAGATAAGGTGTTTATTAGCTCTTTTTGGAAAACCTCGTTCCAGCTACAAGGTACCAAGATTCGTATGAGCTCTACATACCACCCCCAGACTGATGGCCAAACCCATGTGTTTAATCAAACCTTTGAGCAGTATTTAAGATGTTTTGCTGGAGACCAGCCCCGTAAATGGCTTGAATGGATTCCCTGGGCTGAATTTAGCTATAATATTTCTTTCCACTCATCCAAAAAGATGTCCCCGTACGAAGCTGTTTATGGAATTCAGCCACCAAGTCTCCTTGCTTACATTCCAGTGACTTCAAATGTTCAAGCAGTGGACGAGTATCTCCGTGATCGAAATTCAATATTTGCGTGAATTGCGCCATAATCTCTCCCTGGCTCAGCAACGAATGAAAGCTCATGCTGATCAACATCGAAGGGAGGTCTCTTTTGAGGTTGTAGATTATGTATATCTCAAGCTTCAGCTGTATTGGCAGAGTTCAGTAGCATTCTGAGCTTCTATGAAACTTTCACCTCGATTCTCTGGGCCTTATCAGATCGTGGAGAAGATGGGTCCTGTGGCATATCACCTAGTTCTTCCCTCTGGCTCGCAAATTCATGACATATTTCATTTTAGTATTTTGTGCAGGAGTCTGGGACTGCTAGACAACCCCGTTTCTCATCAACTTCTGCCGGTTTCGAATGAATCTATTGTTCTTCCTCAGCCTAAAGTTGTTCTCCATCAGAGGATTTTTTATAAGGGAATATATCGAGGAAAGTCATAAGTCATGATCAAATGGAAAGGAACACCGAAAGAGGATGCAACTTAGGGGAACAAGAGGTGATTTGGCAAGTCGTATCTTGAGTTTATCCTTACGGATAAGGATTCTTAGGGGGAGGGGAATGATATAATCTTCTGCTGCTGCATTCTTTAGCTATTCTACTGCTGCATTATCTTATTTAGTTGTTGTTTTATCTTTCTAATAAGCCATGGAACGAGTCTGTGGTTGTTCCCTATTTTTAGCTGCATAACTAGTCATGATATTCCTTTTCCTAATTTGTATGATTTTTTGTTTCATTCCAGTAAAGTCTACTTTTATAAGTAGTACTCTGATCATAATAAAACAGCATATATTTTGACTCCTAAAATCTCTTCCTGCTTCCTCCATAATCTTCTTCTTAAATTATCATTATTAGTTTTTTCCTCCTGTATATTGCTCCCCAAGATGCTGCATTAAAACCTCTTTCATCTTTATCCCTTCCTCACAGAAAACATGTTAATATTTTTACAATTTTGCTGTGCACATTCTATTTTAATTTCATTATATTCCCCCAGTATCCAGTGATTAACCGCAGCTTACCTGCATAAGTGATATTCTTGGAGCCCCGTAATTTAATTCTGAGGCTAACCTTTTCAATCAACCTCTCACAATCAGCCTTATTTCGCTTCACAGTGGACAAAAGGTAGCTCTAGATATTTTTATAGGGAATTCCCCTCTTTCCACCTACAAAATATTTGCTAATGCAACCTTCTCAACTTCATCCATCTTAGAAAATACAATTTTCAGATTTATTTATGTTAATCCCTAAACCAGTTACCATTTTAAATACTCCCAGAGTATTCTGCACTCCCTCCTTAGACTTCTTACTTGCAGCACAAATTAATAACAGATCATCAGCAAACAATAAAGAGTGGACTCCAGCTCTACCACGTCTCTGGTGATTACAATTTGTTTATTTCTATAGGATCTATTAAACAGTCTTGTCATATACTCCATACAGATCACAAACATTAAAGGGGACATAGGATCCCTTGTTTCACACCTTTTTAGCTGCAAAACTCACTGAGTATCTACCATTTAAAGATAAGCAGAAAGAGGATCCCTTAATACACCTCATTATCCATTCAATCAACCTATCAGGGAAATTTAGTGCAGCCAGCCAGTCTTTCAAAAAAAACCCAATCAATGCTATCAAATGCTTTGCGTATATCCAATTGCATCACATAGCTAGGTCTCATGTTCTCATTTTTATACCTATGAAGCAATTCTTGAGCCAAAAGTAGGTTATGGGCAATGTGTCTACCTTTTATAAAAGCACTCTGATTTGTACTAATTATATCAGGCAAGACTATACTCATTCTAGCACAAAATATTTTTGTAATCAACTTGTACAAGGTGGAACAACATGCTATAGGCCTGAAATCAGAGCATACATGTGGTACAAAAATCTTAGGCATTAAATCAATAACAGTACTTCTAAATTCACATGGAATATCCTCCCCTTCAAAAATGTTTTACACAGCCCATACCACATATTTCCCTAAAACATTCCAGGTCTCTTTAAAAAACTGGCTTGTGAAGCCATCTTTTCCTAGAATTTTTATGAGTGTATTCCATTTAAGGCCTTTCTGACTTCCTCTTCATAGACAGGTCGTATCAGTTTCGCTTGTTGGCTCAAACTTAGTTTCCCCCCAAGCTATGCAACAATTTTATCCATCTTTCATACCCTTATACTTCTACCCAATTGCTTCTTAAAATGTCTCACAAGTTCAACCTCAATATCTCTCAAATCTGTTAAAACTTCATTTCCCACTTTCAGTGTTACTATGCTGTTTTTGTTCTGTCTAGATTTCATAGCCTCATAATTGTTTTGTGGGTCTGACACCATCACAAACCCATTGAAATTTTGTTTTCTGCTGCAGGAACCTGTATTCTACTTCCTGAATTCTCATCAGCTCCTTTCTGACCTTATACTTTATGCCTTGATAAGTCAGTGAAAAAGGATAGTCATTCAACTTTTCTTAAGCTGACTTCCATTCATTTGTCTTCAGTTCCACCTTTCCTCCCAATGATCCCAAACTCTTTTGTTTAGCCTTGTGAGGGGCTTCTCTGAATCTTTAAGCAAAACTGCTATATCAGCCAGAGTGTTCACTTTTTTACTGCACCATAGCTGTTTCACAGTGCCTTCAAATACAGGTGAAAGTTCAAACATGTTGTAATGTTTAAAAGGCTTTCTGTATTTTTGTCTCCAATGTCAAATCTGATTACCAGTGGCAAATGGTCAGACATTTCCACACTCCTTACTTCACACACTGCTTTCTCAAGCTCCTACCAGCTTTGATTAATCATTCCCCTCCAATCTGCTCATTACCCTTTCATCACCTTCTCTCCTATTACTCCAGGTGAATAAAGTTCCCGTGGTTTTAATTTCTAACAACTCTAATTCCTCCATTGTCTCTTGAAATTCCTTCATTTCTTTTCCCTCTACAGGAAGACCTCCAATTATGTCATTAATCTCAAATGGTGCATTGTAATCTCCAACTACCATCCATGGTTTGCTTCCGTCTCCACAACTTTTCAAGTATTGCCACATAGATTCTCTTTTCCGCCATGTGTTAAACCCATAAACCACATTGCTGAAACACTTCATATTATATGCTTTAATTGACACTTCTAGGTCCATCCATTGTTCTCCCCTATTTATTTCAGTACTTCCATCATATTAGATTTCCACATAACCCAGATTCTCCCTCCTGCAACCACATTCACATTTGTTTCATACTCACAGTTTAGTCCCAAACTCCTCCATACTTTTTTTCTTTTTAAATTTTTGTCCCAAGAAAACCCAAGCAAACCAATGTTGTTATGCAAGCAGAATCTCTTGATTATATTGTGTTTACTTTTCTTATTCAATCCAACAACATTCCATATTTTCCAGTTACATTCCATCAGGGGGTTTATCCTCCAATTTCCCCTTTCCATTTCCAACACTTCCTCTTTTTTTCCTTCCCATTCATTCCTTCACCCTTCTTATTTCCTTCTAATTTTTCAGTGTCTGCATTCTTTTTAGTTTTTGCAATCTTCAGCATCTTCCCAAAATCCATCTGTTTCACCTTTTCATTTTGATTAATTGGAATATAAACTTTCCAATTCTTTTTCACCTTATCCCAATCAATATCAGATTTCCCCCTACACTTCTTCTTTTCATGCCCAAGCTGATTACAATAACTGCACTTCACAGGTTTCCATTCATAAACTATTTTCTGCTGCATAGTGACTTTGTGCCCATTCAGGAATACACCTTATCAGAAATTTCATCTGTTATCTCCATTTCCATTTTCAGTCTAGCATATGCTAGTCTATCCTTCTGCTGAGTAGCTTTGTCTAGACAGATGGGTATACCAATAGGGCTAACAATTTTACAAATCAATTTAGGCTGCAAGTAAGCTATGGGAAGATCTGGAAATTGAATCCAAACTGGTATTCTACTGGGCTCAGAATAATCAAAATCAGGGGACCAAGGTTTAACTATTATAGGCTTCTCATAAAAAAATTACAGTTTTAGCTTCAGCAATTTCATTCATATAATCCACCTTCAGCAATTTAACCATGAAAATACTCTTATCCAACATCCATACCTATTGACTTTTTCCCCAGATTCTGAAAAAAGCCTTCAAGTACCTTGAAAGGAGGGTTTCTACCCAGGATTTTGCAAACAATTGAGGTTGTCCATTGCTGTGAATTTTCTTCAACGTCCTCCAATATTATTTCGCCCATCTTCAAGCCTTCCACATTGATTGGTTCATAGAATTTTATCTCATATTTTCCATCTTCAATTAATGAATTCCACCTCATTTCCTCCCCTTTAATACTCGTTCTCCCCATGAGAGCCCCTTCCCTTCTTTCCCAGAAATAGTTTCTACCTCTTCAATTTTTACAGGCTTGCTCTTGATTGGAGGTAACAATCCTAAGAATTCCACATCCTCTGCTGCTCGTTTTGTTAGCCCTTCCACCACTACAACTTATTTTGGGGTAGTACTGCTTTCTCCTTGTTCCTTTGCCAAAACTCCTTTTAAACCTTCCTTCAATCCTTCTCCTTCTCCTTCAACATATATAAAGAGGGGATAGTGGAGAATGCCAATCCTCAACTTTTAAAGTTGTTCTACATATATGTTAGCTAAAATAAAAGTAATGTATTACCAACGTTTGGACTGGCTTCTAATTCTAATAATTATGTTCATTATTATATATTCATATCTAACAATTATTTTACATAACATATTAATGTACTCAAAAGCAGCTGATCACTTTTCAAATAAGCAAATGACAATAAAAACACGGCAATAACATTTCAAATATTAACTAGAAAGAAACATTTTTAGCACACATGAAGACTACAACCCATATCCCGCCAAACACAACCTATATCCTGCAAAATTATGCCAAAAACAACCTATATCCCACCAAACACAAAGTAAAGTGATTTTATATCCTGCCTAACACAATCTATATCCCACAAAACACAGAGTAAAGTAATTTTATACACCACCAAACACAATTTATATCCTGCATAAAAATTGATGCTTAGAAATAAAAAGAACAAAAATAGAAGCGCATGGAAGATGGTGGACGAGGGCAAGACAAAGGCTTAAACTTAGTTTCCTCATTCCATTTCTAGTTTGATTTTGTTTTCATGCTTTAAATAAATATGGAAACAATTAGAAAATGTTCTGTCTTATATAACCTCATGATTCATAACTCATTTATTTTGTACTTCAGAAAATCCAAAGCTCTTAATGTACAATAAGAAAAAATCCTTCCACCTAAGTGGATTTTTTCATTTTATGGGTTGAAAAAGGTAAATTTAAGTGTTGATAACTCATTCTTCATAATTATTTATTATGCATATTCAATTATTAGTTTCTAAATAATTCAACTTAAATTAGTACTATGATGTAATGAAAATTGGGAGGTCGTTGTCCGTACCTCATTAATAATAATATTTTTAAAGACCTTAATCTCCTTAATACAATTTATAAATAAGAGCAAAGTAGAATTGTTAGGTAGAAGGATCGTGAATGCAATGTGCATGCGCCATGGTCTGCACGTCTGTGCCTTGTGCGTTGGCTTGCTAATTGCTTTTGTAAATCAAAATCTCTCAGTGTACAATAATAATAAATTCTTCCACCTAATTTATAATAAGAATTTCCCCAATGAATTCTTTTGCTGGTGGTGATTCCCTGCCCGCCGACAGCGTTGGGACAAAGCAAGGCATGCCATACTTTTACAACCCTATCATTGGTAATTACCATTACAATGAAGACCATCCTATGAAACACCACTTGATTTGAATAGAACACAACCTAATCCTCCATTATTCTCCACACCGCAAGATAAAGAATTTTGGTTGTTTCTTACTACACTAGACGACATCCACGATTTCCTCTATAATTAACAATATTAAGTAATTAACACACAAAGAAGAACTAAGTGTAGAATTCAGTGAATTCATGCATCAAATACACAATAAATGCAAAGAACCAAATTGTTAATAAATGTAAAAAGTAGAACATTCATCGTCTTATAATACCAAGCTAGATGTGCTAATATATTGTTCCCAAGGTTAGATTATCCTACCATAACAAAACACATAATCATAAAAACAAATATAGCAAGAAACATGTAAAGAAGATCTTATCAGGAATTTAGTTAGATGATTTAAATATTTAAAATATATTATTGAGAGGTAAGACGACGGCCACCCAGTTTGCATTATATCATAGTAATAATTGATAGTATATTAGTTAGAAACTAATTCTTGAATATGCATAGTAACTAATGATAACAAGTCTAAACCGTCAGTAATATTGTATTTTATGTTTTAGCTAAACGATGGTTGGTCATGTAAAAATGTCCACAAAAACCGACAAAAAAAGCACTATAATATTTATAACACTCTTGCTATCATAAATAAAATAATTTGTAAAGGGAAGTACAAAAAATGTTTTGAATGCCAACATGCATGGAGATAGAAATTCAAATTTCAGGACAGGTGGGAGTCCCCACTATCCCCTCAGTTTTTCTATCGTCATTTAGATATGAGTATATATTTATATAATTGATAAAATTATAAAAATAAAAGTTCAAAACTAAACAAAAAATCTTAGAAATTTGCCGAGCGCAAGGTGCCGGTCTGCGCACGACCTTTCTGTGCAGTCGGTGTGCCCCATCGTACGATTAGGGTCCCACCTGCTGCAATTTGACATTTCAAATTTTTCTTCTTATCCTATTATATCATAAATAGCCATTTTATACATTTAGAGAGAGCTTGACATTTTTAGGAGAAAACCCTTGATTCTTCATCTTTTCTTTATTTCTTTACATGTTTCTTGCTATATTTGTGTTTAGGATTATGTGTTTTGTTATGGTGGGATAATCTAACCTTGGGAACAATTGATTAGCACATCTAGCTTGACATTATACGACAATGAATGTTCTACTTTTTACATTCATTATCAATTACGTTCTCTGCATTTATTGTGTATTTCATGCATGAATTCACTGGATTCTACACTTAGTTCTGCTTTGTGTGTTAATTACTTAATCTTGTTAATCATATTTGATATGGAGGATGCTGTCTAGTGTGGTAATAAATGGCCAAAAATCTTTATCTCGCGGTGTGGAGAATAATGGAGGATTAGGTTGTGCGTCATTCAAATCCGGTGGTGTTTCATGGGATGGTCTTTGGTGTAATGTTAATTACCAATGCTAGGGTCGTAAAAGTATGTCACGCTCCCATTGTGCCATCGCTGTTAGCTGGCAGAGAAACACCACCGGCAAAAGAATCCATTGGGGAAATTCTGATTAGAAATTAGGTGGAAGAATTTATTATTATTGCACACTGAGAGCTTTTGATTTGCGAAAACAATTAGCAAGCCAATGCACACGACACAGATGTGCGGACCATGACGCATGCACATTCAACGCACGATCCTTGTACATAACATTTATACTTTGCTATTATATATTAATTGTATTTAGGAGATGTAGGTATTAAAAAATATTATTATTAAAGAGGTACGTGCGGCGACCTCCCAATTCGTACTATATCATTGTAAGAATTTAAGTTGAATTATTTTAAAAAATAATTATTGAATATGCATAGTAAATAATTATAAAAAATGAGTTATCAACTCTTACATTTACTTTTTTATTCAACTCATGAAATGAAAATATTCACTTAGGCAGAAGATTTTTTCTTACTGTACACTAAGAGCTTTATATTTTATGAAGCAAAAAAAATGAGTTATAAATCACGAGGTTATATAAGACGTAACATTTCCTAAGTGTTTCTATATTTATTTCAAACATGAAAACAAAACCAAACCAGAAATGGAATGAGGAAACTAAGTGTAAGCCTTTCTCTTGCCCTCGTCCACCATCTTCCACACGCTTCTATTTTAGTTCTTTTTATTTCTACGCATCAATTTTTATGCGGGATATAAATTGTGTTTGGTGGTGTATAGAACTGCTTTACTCTGTGTTTTGGGAATATATATTGTGTTTAGCATGATATAAAATCACTTTACTTTGTGTTTGGTGGGATATAGGTTGTGTTTGGCGGAATTTTGCGGGACATAGGTTATGTTTGATGGGATATAGGTTGCAGTTTTCATGTGTGCTAAAAAATATCTTTCTAGTTAATATTTGAAATGTTATTGTTGTGTTTTTGTCATTTGCTTATTTGAAAACTAATCGGCTGCTTTTGGGTACATTAATATGTTATGTAAAATAATTGTTTGATATGAATATATAATAAAGAATATAATTATTAGTATTAGAAGCCAATCCAAACATTGGTAATACATTGATTTTATTTAAGTTAACATATTTGTAGAACAAATTTCAAATTGGTGTCCCCTCTTTAGATATGTTATCGCCTACCAATTTATATATACAGATACACACACACTCACACTCACACACATATGTATGTATGTATTATGTATGTGTGTATATATATATACACAAATTTGATCAGACAATAAAAATAATAGCTTAAAACTAAACAAAAACACACTGCAAGCTGACGCCTAGAGCACCATGGTTAACCTGTTTGCGCGCTTAGTGTCAGATTGCTATGTGTTTTTGTTTAGGTTTGAGCTTTTATTTTTATTGTCTGATCAAATTTGTGTATATATATACACATACATAATACATACATACACACACACACACACACACACACACACATATATATATATATATGTGTGTGTGTG
>JAULKK010255349.1:0-25474 GCA_032355705.1 Rubia peregrina
TTATTTTTCAAGTTATATATGAGTCAAAATTAAATAAAACTATAACTTTAATATGAACATGTTTTTTAGTTGAAAATTCAAATTATTTTCAACTAAAAATGTGTTCATATTAAACTAAAAAACGTGTTCACTCTACGTGTAGCACGTGTAATCCACATGTGGCTACACAGGCGCGTGTAATCCACACGTGGCGCGTGTAATCCACATGTGTGCGTGTAATCTTTGTTTGTGTACATATATCCCACTTTTCAAAAGCCAATCGAGGTATGTGTGCACTTTTAAAAAATTGGAAGAGTTATATGTGCATTTTTAAAAATCTCGGAGGGGTATATGCACACTTTTTAAAAATGGGGTATATTGCACTAAATAAAGAACTCAGGGGGCATAAATGCATTTTACCCCTACAAATTAATAAATAATAAAAATATCATGTGATATATTGTTAGATTCATCTTAATACATATTTTCTAAATTTCATTTTTTATGCAAAACTGTTATACTTCCTCTGTCACACCCAACTTACACAATTTTTACGATCTCCAATAAACACGTTTGATAGTAAATATGTGTAGCTACGGGCAATAACAACGTATAAAAAATTGATATTTAGAAACTACATGTTATGACGAATCTAGTAATATCTCACACGTTGGAAATTTTTTTGTGTAGATTTAATTGGGAAAGATTGAGTATGTAATTAGAGATAGTAACAGTCAAACATAATAATTGAACATCGTAAAAATCAAATGCGCCATTTATTATTAGATGACGGGAGTATGTCTTTAAAATGCCTTACCCCCCCAGCTTCTATGGTTTTTTAGGTTGTGAGATTTTTTTCTCCCTTTTTTAAGCTTCTCACTCGTGCTCTCATGTGTGTCTCCTATTTTCCTGACTCTCTTACCGTGGCTTATAATTTCTCTTGCAGAGTGATGTCCATTCCATTCTTTTGGTAATTCCATTCTTACATGGTCTCGTCAAGGTAAATTCATGTTACTCTCTTGCGAATTCCGACTTCCTATTTTACTGTTCATTGCCAATTCAATTTTCTGGTGTTGGCATAGTATCTCTTCTCCCTACTAAAATTTTATCCCATCTGATTTCTTATTTGAGGTTATGTGTTTATTTATTTGTTGACCCCTTCTCACTTTTGGTTCTTTTTTCTATTTCAATGGTAATGCACAAGGTGTTCAAAAATTTATCTGAACTACTTACCGGATTTATTTGTCAGAGTTCAGGGTTGAAATGGAGATGCATGTGAAGAAATTAATTTAGTTAATCTTGTGTTCAAAATACGTTTTACCATGTGTCTTTTGTATTTTAATGATTCATGATTCGATATTATTTTAGCTTGTTCTTTTAACCCTATGAATTCATGATGCATGCTAAATTATGATAATTGTATTTTGAAAATTTTCCCGATTGAATTTTTCTAATTTTTATTTGTTATTCTTGGAATTTAATTGCAGAAATTGATAGCAATTAACAACATTCATCCCATGACAATGCACTTTGGAGGTAAAACTAATAAAATAACCACTCTTTTTAGCAAAAAAAAGCCAATTTTTATTCATTAAATGTTGATAAATGACCCCGAAAAAGTGTTCTTCTCTTCGCCAATCTTGCTTCCATTAAGGTAATAATGTTATACCGTGGACATTTTAACAGTAGCATAAGCTAGATATTTTGCAATTTATATAAAATATCATCTACCAGTATCTTTTGTGTTGTTCAAGCCACTATGTCAATGCCAACTTAAAAATCATCCACTTTCAGCTTGCTAACATTTTCTTTATGTGATTATATCGTGATAAGTGTATCTTACATTCTTAGCATAGGTAGTTAACATAGTATTCTGAAACCGTGATAAATCGACAAATTTGTGAAAATTTGAACGTCTCAGTTTGGTGTGGACAAGTTCAGATTGATTCAAGAAAATATGGATAATATGTGCAATTAGATTGGAGTATGATAATATCTTCTCTGTTTCTTATGATTTTTATTATTTTCGGTGTAGTTTAGTAAAGATGGTTGTTGATGTGGTATAAACTCCCAAAATGACAATGACATTTTCATCTTGGCGAAAGTTCCTGTGAGAATCTCCCGGATGGAATCTGGGGGAGAGTCTCCGATGCCAAAGTTAGTACTTATCAATGTGTTAATATACATTTACCTTATTAATTACTTACCTTGGTTCTTTCATCCTACTTCTTTTTATAGGGTCTGCTCAATTTTATTCCCGATGATTCGTGCCCACGTTTAGAACCAATAAGGACACTAACTGATCGGCACTAATGGGCCAAAATTCCTAGATCGTGGTTTTTGCTATGTATTTTTGTAATTACAACTCTGTGTGGCCCTTGCATGGTGGTTACTCGTGTGTTTCTGTGAGGTGATCCCCTTAGTTCGCTAAATATCGAACTTCGATTGTACGTTTTACCACTGTGCCTACTTATCCTATACCATAAGCCCCTAGTTACAGAAGATTGAGGGCATAAGAGTAAAACATAAACGGTGTTCTAAAGTATATTGCCCTCTCGACTTGAGTTCTGTGGTTTTGCCGCTCGTATAGGTGAAATCCTTCACATATTTGTATTGATGCCGAGTTTGGTGGTATAAATAAGTGTCTTTTACTGTGGTCCAGGTTCTCTGAACACACATTTTGACCTTTTATTAGGTGTTTTAGTAATCGCGCAGCAGCCGAACTAAGCCACTATTCTCCCATGAATATCCTTAAGGGACATCACATTTTTAATTCACGTCTTTGAATATCCTTTTCTAGGTCTTAATCCACTATTCTCCTAAGTAAGACAATGGCTAAGACTGGAGTGGTGCAGTATGATATAGATCTCCGGACTAAGCGGAAGATTCATCATGTAGGTGTTGGTTCAGCCAGTGACAATATCGGGAAACTTGAGAAAAAATAGCGGTCTTTGTGCACCTTCGAGGGAGGAGACGAGTCTGATATGTGTGTGAATTACCACGTTAGTGTGCTTGGCCGTTATGCCTCATATTTGTTGAATTACATAATGTATGGTGAGTGAGACTGTAAGATTTTTATAATGATGTCCATTTTGTTTGTAGGTTGTTGGTGACTCATTCATATTGGTGAGCTGTTTGAAGGAATTTGGAACCCGTTATAGGAAATATTGGTAACGTGAAGTCAAAACTTGACGAAGTTCGTGAAGACTAAACTTGACGATGTTTGTGAACGGTTTCATGCATTTGAAGATGATGTACTCGAGCAGTAGCGTGGGGTTGCTCTTATGAAGGCCACATAGTTTAATTATCCTAGATATGCTAGAGTTGTGATTCTTCAGGTATTACGGAGCCAATCATTTTGCGACTTTATTTCTGAGATTGCAAACGGTGCATGCAATTTTGGGAAGTATCTCAGATATGAATTTGTGCGATCATCCAATCCTGATCGTCTGCGTAATCTTCTAATTATGTCGAATATAAAGAGTATGGCGTCAGAACAAGGTTGATCGGTTGTACCGAGCAAAGGTAGATGATGCTACCTATTCGTTTCCCCTTCTTTACTACTTAGAAAGAATTCCTAACATGATTATCTTAGAGGAGTTCCATACCTGTACCGTGGATGCTCGGAGATGTAGTTCGCTGTTTGAGAGTGATTATGTTGTTGAAGGCGAGGGGACTCGTCACTGAATGACAAAGTTCTTTAATAGTCTTGTATTTGTTTTATAACTAATATAATAATTGGGTTGATAGTCCCAAAATGATTGTTGTAACATGTTCGATGATAGTGTCATTATTAATTTGTTTCCTTCATATTGCTTTCTAGGTACTTGTCATGCATAACGAAGACAGATGTTCCTCCATTGTTGATATCATGCTTTCATTGGTGTCTCAACTAGGGGATCTAGTACTTGACCTCCCCACCGAATGTCAAACTATATCTGACGCTGGTGATCCCGAAGATGAGTTCAGCAAAAATGAAGTGTGTGATAATTTACGCTTAGGGACAAGCAGTTCATCCATTCCCTAGGATGAAAACTTGGTGACCACACATTCATGTAACCTGAATGCGCTTGGGAAACTGTCGAAGTTTTTTAAAGTCCTTTACCTTACCCCACATAGAGAGCGGTGGGTGTGTCGTGTAGGGAGGTCTTTGGAAGATGTGCTAGTTCGATGATTGGAGTTTGTATCCTCGTAGGGTAAGAGGAATGATGCCTATGAAGTTTGTATCACTAAGTTGGAGGAAGACTATCAGGAACTAAACGTTGCTTGTTACCGAAAACAAGATGAGCTACTGTGTTACTCCATCAGTAAGGGGAATGGATAATGTATTGGCCTCTACTGTTGCTAAATTGCAACACAAGAGTAGGATATTGGACAAAACCTTGGCAAATGTAAACGAGGTCTATCAAAATATTGATGCTATTAAGGGTGAGTTGTTGTCTGCTTGGGCCTCTGCTATGGAGTGGCAGACTATGTAAATCTCTCTGGTAGCGCTTAACGTGCATTTAGAAGAGGTCAATAAGAACTAGTTGATGAGAATCAGAGCTTGACTGTGGTCAATCATGAAATTAGTCTTGGTGATAACATTCCCTTGTCATCCCCAGGTAAGTGAGCTACCTAGGGGAATCAATTGGTGGGTAGTATGGTTATTGTTCCAGCTTTCATGGGCATACGTCCGGAGATACATGCGTACATTATGAAGCTCGAGTATGATAGTTCCATTTTGTGTCGATCTATAGACCAGTATTACAAAACTGTGAGACTGATAAGTGTTCAGCTTGATCGTGATAAGTTTGGGCCAATCGAGGATTTGAAGGCATGTTATGAACAACAACTTTCTAGAATACCGTGGATCGACCAAGAAAGTCATCCTATTTTTTTGTATATGGAAGGCTTGCTTGCAAGTATCTTAGAAGATGAATGATAGCTTATTGGTTGTAGGAGTAGAAAGAATTGTACCTTAGGTCCCCAAGTGTTTGGGTTGGTATCTATGCATTGTGTATTTGTTTTACGTATCATATATATATATGTAATTATGTCAAGTTGTGGTGGATCATTGTGTATTTTATATATCCCACGTGTGTTTGGAGCGAGCTGTCCTAGTATGTCTGCTAGGTCCTGGGTAGTGTCCCTGCATGAGTTAGTGGGATGGGCATGACGCTTATTTTGTGAAATAGTAGGTGAGTTTCCTACTTAAACCATAGGTTGCAACGTTCGCCCTTAAATTGCAAAGCTGCGGGTGATTTTCAAGCTTAAGTTATAGGGTGGGGCACTCACCCTTATTTTGCAAAGCCGCATGTGATATTCCTACTTAAGTCACGTGGTAGGATGTTTGCCCTTATTTTCTAAATTCACAAGTGATTTTCCATCTCAAGTCAAGGGTGAGGACGTTCACCCCTGCTTAAGCCATTGGGTGGGGCTTTCACCTTTATTTTGGGAAATCACAGGTGATTTCCTTGCTTAAGTTGCCGGGTGGGGCATTTCCCCTTATTTTGTGAAGCCACAGGTGATTGCTTTGCTTAAGTCGCGGGGTGGGGCATTTGCCATTATTTAGTGAAGCTGTAGATAATTTTCTCACTTAATTTACGGAGTGGGAATTCATCATTATTATGTGACTGAAGTCGTTGGATAGGTGTGATGTATTGCTTCTAAAAGGATGATTTTCATTTATTTATATACATATTTTATATTGTGGGCCCTGATGATATCGCGATCTATGTATAATATGCTCATTAAGGAACCCTAGTTATGCACGTGGTATTTCATAAGGTTGGTTACGTGCCACTCATCGGGGATAGGTGACTCGTCCACCCGGACGAGAGAGTAGCTGTTAGATTTGTATGCTTCTGCGATCTTGTATGGTTCTTCCCAAGGTTGATAGAGTTTATGATTTTCTTGGCCAAACTGGCCTCATTTTTCCTTAGAAGTAGGTCTCCTACCTTGAAAGTGGTTGTGTGCACCCCGTTGTTGTTACACTTTGCGACTCTTTGCTTATACCCAGCTTCCATGATGCTTTCAATTTGTCATTGCTCTTCAAGGATATCTATATTAGCTCTCATATCATCTTTATTTCCTTCTTCATTGTATTTTACGGTTCTCCGGCTGGGAATTCATACTTCCACTAGAATGAATACTTTGTGGCCATAAGTCAAGATAAATGATGTTTCCAAAATGGAAGTCCTAGGGGTTCTTTAGTATGTACATAAGATGGTAGGTAGCTCCTCTACCCAACCTGTTTGTTTCCATTCCAGTCGCTTCTAGATTCCTTGGTCAATGGTCGTGTTTTGTGACTTTCACTTACCCATTAGCTTGAGGGTGCACGACAGAGGTAAACTTTTGGCTTATGTTCAATTTTCTACACCATTCATTAAACGTTCCTCTTGTGAACTGTGTCCTGTTGTTCGAGACGATGGTTTTTGGCACCTCAAACCGACATACTATATTTTACCATGCGAATGAGATCACCGTTTTGACTGTGATCTTGTTGAGCGGTTCGCTTCTACCCACTTAATGAAGTAATCAAACACGACTATGAGGAAGTTTTCTCCGCCTGAACCTAGTGAGGATGGGCCCACGATATCTATTCCCCATTTATCAAACTGCCAAGCACTGTATATACCTGTCATCTTGGATTTTGGTTTCTGTTGTACTGTGGCATTTCACTGGCAGCTGTTGGATTTCTGAAAAAATGCATATGCTTCTCCAAACATTGTTGTTTGGTAATACCCTAATCTTAGTTTTTTATTGAATAGTGTCCGAGCTTTTTGGTGTGACCCACACTAGCCTTTGTTCCTAACACACCTTAGCCAAGGTGCTAGATAGCCCATTTTGTGTAATATATTGTTAGAGTAGCTGTATTATTGTGCCCTAAGTTCCATTCTCCGTACTTTCATTCTATCCTTGGAAAAATGGCCGTATTCAGGGTACTGGACTATGGGCTTCTTCTAACCTTTATAATCCACTTGTACCCATGCTACTGGTGTGGCTGTTATTCTTTATGTTGGTACTAGCTCAACCAAGACATCATTTTCTCCCTGAAGGGATGTATATCCCAAAGTTTCCAGTTTGATTAAGAGTGAGGTACATGCATGACTTTTAGTAGGTAAACTCTCAGATAAGTTGTCTTGTCTTGATCAAGTATTTGATTAATTGTCTCTTCTTGACAATGTGATCACAAGCACCCGTTGAACAACAAGTTGGGAGTTGCTCTAAACATGGGTGCTTTGTATTCCCATTTTAGGACTAGGTTGAGTTCTCCTATGAGTGCCTCATACTCATATTTGTTGTTTGTGAGAGGGAATTTGAATCAGAGTGCATAATTCTATTCATCTCCTTCCGGGGTGATTAGTGAAAAACTTGCTCCATAACCTTTTTTGACGATGCTCCATCTACGAATAGTGTCCAGGCGCATTGGTCAACTTTCTCCTTCCTTTGGTACTGAGTAATTTCTCTGCTCCTGCCACATCTGGGTGGAGCTCCTCCGCTATGGCTGTTAGGAAATTTTTTAAGGCACTGCCTTGAGCGATGTTTTTGGAATGAATATGATCTCGTGCTCTACTAACTTAATGACCCATTTCGTTAGTCGGTAGTATGCTTCTGGCTTGTGAAGGATTTGGTTGATAAGTTGGTTCGTGCACACAACGATCTTGTGGCCTTGGAAATATTGTCGGGGTCTCCTGGCGGAGGGGATGAGTGCAAGGATGAGCTTCTCCATTGCTGAGTTGTTCCTCTCTACTCCTTGGGGACTTTAGCCAATACAGTACACTGGTATTTAGCATTGGGCTTCTTGTTAAACCAAGACCGAGATGACAACATGAGATGATACTGAGAGGTATAGGTACAAGGTCTCCCTTGCCTTAGGTGCTGATAACAATGGAAGACGTTGTAGTTCATCTTTGAGTTCATTATATGATTTCTGGAACTTCTTAGTCCAAGCGAACTTGGATGCTTTCCTTAGTATGTCGAAGAATGGCATGTGTATTTTTGCTACCTCGGAAATAAAGTGTCTAAGCGCCACCAAGAAGCCTGTGAGTAACTAAGCTTCTTTAACTGTCTGGGGTGGTGGTAATGGCTGAATAACTCATAACTTTTTGGGATTGTCCTTGATTTTTTTTAGGAAACTTAGAATCCAAGGAACTTCCCTACTACTACACCGATGGTGCACTTCTTAGGGTTTAGCTTCATCTCGATAGATTAGAGTGTTATTAGTGTTTCCTTCAGGTCTCTTGAGAATTATTTTAAGGTTCTTCTCTTGATGACCATGTCATCCACATAAATCTTTATTTTCATCGAACTTGATCTGAAAATGCTTTGTCGACTGTTCGTTGGTACATGGCTCTCGCTTTTTTAGACTGATAAGCATTTTGTCGTAGCATAATTTCCCGATGCTAGTGATGGATGTTTTTTATACATCTTCCTTATTAATTTTGATTTGATGGTACCCTTTGTAGGCGTTGAGAAAGGCCAAGAATTCATACCCAGAGATAGATTCAACCAATAGATAGATCTCAGGCAAAGGGTAACAGTTCTTTGAGCAGTACTTGTCGAGATCTGTGTAGTTGATGCACATCTGCCACCCTGCGTCTACTTTTCTTACCATGACGGGGTTGGCTAACCAGGTTGAATACACCACTTCTCTTAGTATGCCTACCTGTACGAGGGACAATACCTCAATCTCTATGGATTTATGTCTTTCGTGTGCACAGATTCTCTACTTCTACCAGACTGGCTTGACTGAGGGGTAGATGTTTAAATGGTGTGTGACTATGGATTGATTGACACCTCCCATTTCCTCTACGGACCATTCTTATGCCTTTTGAGTATTGTTATTACCTCTATTTTGGTAGGTTCCACCAGTCTCTTTCCTATCTTGACCTTTTTGGCCATGTCACTGTCATCTACTGGAACTGACTCTGTGTCTTCTCCTAGAATCGTCTTCAACACAGGTACTGTCGTTGGTGCTCCTTGGTTGATTGAGTGGACCATTGGCTATGTACCACTCTTTATGGTAGATTTTATAGCGATGACATAACCGATATAGGTTAAATAGTATAATTTTTGCTAATTAGTAATTTGTTGAGTACAATTTTTGTGAGCGATGTTGGTTTGGGGTATTAAAATACATGAATCATAAGAATAATATTGTAAAAGACATCTAAAAATTACAAATAATGTAACAAAACATTCAAATTTCTTCAAATTATGAACGAATCAAACAAAAATAATAATAGTAAATTATTATCCATCCAAAAGACAATAAAAATATTTATCCAAACATCTATTAATAAAATTGATTCACTCAATTTCTTCATTAGATTCCGAGCCTTCACCGTGTTTGGCCTGTGATGCCTCCCCGTCAGTTAGGCCTCCCGTTCCTGCTTGATCTTCATCTCCACCCCTTTCCACGTGAGATGGATAAATGGGTTGCTACGAGCGCGTTTTGCGAACTGAACCTGCACTTTCAGTGGAGTATGATTCATAACTGTATTAGAAATCACCAAGTGCGCCATAACCTTCTCCAGGTTGAGCCGTAAGTCATAGAAAACGTCCTTCACAGCCCACACCTTGTCCAGGATCATGCCCCATATCATCCTCAATGGCATAGCTACACATTGAAGCAACATGAGTGAGTGTTTGATTTTTGTAAATGATACAAAAAATAATGTAATACGTAAATAAAATGAAATTAAATCAATTAAATGTTTATGTACATCTGGTGTCTGACACGGGCTGGCTATCTGGTGGTGGCACGGGTTGTGCATCCTTAATTAGAAAATTATTGAACAATGCCCATAATCCACCTTCCCACCCCTAGTGCTTCTTGTTGAAGTACCGTTTGTTGTGGTACAAAAGATGCACCAGGTCAGTGGACTGAGGCGGGACCTTCTCCGCCTGCAACAAGTTTGTGATCAGGTTTCCATACTGGAGCTTCTTGCCTTTCTTGCTCCCCACTACCATCGCCATCTTATTGATGATAGTGTAACATGGATCAATTCACTCGTTATCAGCCACATGGAAGAGCAGGATGAGGCCATTGATATTGCAATCCGCAAGATGGCTGGCCGAGATTAGATACCTGAAGATGAGATCATATACCATGCACTCCCTCATTTCCAGCCTCCCAATCCTGCTCTACTTGGGGTCGTCCAACGGAGAATCCTCGTAATTGAATTACTTTACCGTCAGAGGATACAAGTACTTATATTTGGGGTTGTTCTTCTCCCTCGCCCAACTATCCCTGAAATACAAGCAACAAACTCCTAGGGTGGTCTTCTCGATCGGGCATCTGATCACCTTGTTGATGGCCTCAAAACTG
The DNA here is from genome assembly GCA_032355705.1 of Rubia peregrina. Taxonomy (NCBI): domain Eukaryota; kingdom Viridiplantae; phylum Streptophyta; class Magnoliopsida; order Gentianales; family Rubiaceae; genus Rubia; species Rubia peregrina. Next base: position 10,295 of record JAULKK010255349.1, read on the forward strand.
ACAGTGAACCTCTTCTTGTTCACTTCGTCTTGAAGTCAACATTTTTAGGGCATTAAGGTTCGTGTAGAACTGCACGACCTTTGATGTGTAGGCCATGAGGTCAAGGTAGAACATGCCGAGCATCTCTGAAGCCTTGAAATGCTCCAAAACGTGGTCGAGGTGGTCAGGAACCACCTCTACAGCCTCATGACTCTAATCTCGTTCAACCACCTCATTTAGATGTTCATAATGCTGTTCATTCTCCTAGTGTACGAACATTGACCTATATTATTTAGGCTGCGGTTTATGTTCCTTCTTTTTCTACTTCTTTGGAGGTTGGGATGGGCCTGCCTCATTTTGTGACGGTTGTGACAAGAATTCCTCCTCGCCTTGCTCATCGCGAGGTCTATAGCTACAGGTCTTTGTTCATGCTATTTTCCTGCACATTGAATCCAAAATACATAATCAACACACTATAAACACAATCAACATTTAACAAATTAATCGAATACACACAATTAACACAATATAAACACAATAAACATTTAACAAATGAATCCAAATACACAATCAACATTGAAATCAAAATACGTAAACTATAATCAAACCATTATTACAACAAAACACAATGAATAATCAATCCCAAATACACAATAAAAAATAAATGCCAAATACACTATATTTAATCAACCATCGTGACATATGAATTGAAAATGCACAATAAAAAATCATTCCAAAATACGCGCTTTATAATCAATCATAACTGCAACAACAAAAAATCAACAATGAATCCAAAATACACAATCAACCATAAGTCCCAAATACAATATAATCGACCACCACTACAGTAACACACAACCAGCGATAAATCAAAACTATTGAATCAACAATAAATCCCAAATGTAATATAATCAACCATCCCTACAATGCATATAATCAACAATAAATAATAAAAATCAACAATCAATCCACATATTTATTACACATACACTGAAAAAAATATAAGATTCAACATATTTAACCGGGAAAAGGAAAAAAATGAAGAAATGTACCAGATTACAGAAAAAGTCGACATCGGCCATGGTTATGATCAAATGAGTTTAAATCGAGATGAGGGAGTTGACGTTACCAGCAGATCAGATTGAGGCATTCCATGTTTGTTCTTCAAGACCGATGCTTCCCACATATTGTCCTTGCAACAATGGATTTGAGCTCCAAAACCTCTAACACAACGGTGACGGCCACGGGGAGGGGCGGCGATGGCTTAGAACCGTTGGGTAAGGGTGGAGATGATGGTTGCAAGGTAAATAGACAACCAAATAAGTGCATTTAATGGATAGTGAGATATGGGCGATGAGAAGTGGGTTTGGTTGATTGAGTTTGTTCTTTGCTCGACTAGCTTTCAATAGAAATGAATGAGGATTGTGTGTTTTTAAATTTATATAAACATTATAACTGATGTCGGCTACACACCAGTTCAATTTCATACAAACAAACAATAATGGAGCGATAGATAGCCAATATTACCAATGGGTAATTGAAGACACCGAAATAAAGCTGGGATGTAGCCGACGTCGGCTCAATCTTGAACAAACGATGTCGATGACATGTCGATTGCTTCATAATGAAGTTGGCTGACATGTTGTCGGGATGTGGGCAATGTCGATGAAGCATACTCATTGATAACTGAATACGAACCTACATGAAGTTGATATTGTTTATAGGTAATCGAATACACCAACCTAGAGCTGGGATGCAACTGACATCGGCTTGTTGTTGAACAAATGATGTCGATGATATGTCGACTGTTTCATAATGGCTTTGGCTAACATGTGGACGACATGTAGGCAATGTCGATGCTTTGTACTTATTGATAGCCAAATAGAAGCCTACATGAAGCCGATGTTGGTCTCTTGCTTTGGTAACAAGTTGAATGCCGATATCAGATAGTTAACAGCCATAGTTTGACTTTAGCTAGAAAAAAGTCAACATAAACCCGACATATATACACGTAAGAAGACTTATAACTAGGGTTTGACTTTAAAAAGGTCAGCGGTTAACCATGTACCAGTCATGTGTGTATATAAGGACTTATAAAGATGATTTTTCCTTGAACAGGTAAACCCATCAAACGTAGACTGGCCATATATTTATATTATGACTTATGGCTAGGGTTATGGCTAGGGTTTAACTTCTATGGGTCATCGGTCAACCATAGACTGACCATATATGTACATATATTAGGACTTATAACTAGGGCTTAACTATAAATGGTCTATGGTCAACCATATATCGGCTATATGAGTATATACAGTCTTGTAACTATGATTTTACTTTTAAAAGGTCAATGGTCAACCATATACCAATCATATGTGTATGTAAGGACTTATAAAGATGGGTTTGCCTTGAACAGGTAAACTCGTCAAACATAGACCGACTATATGTATATATTAGGACTTATATCTAGGGTTTGACTTCTATAGGTCAGCGGTCAACCATATATTGGTCGTATATGTACATATATTAGGACTTATAATTAGGGTTTGAATATAAACGGTCTACGGTCAACCATATATCGGTCATATGAATATATACAGACCTGTAACTATGATTTGACTTTAAAAGGTCAATGATAAACCATACACAGGTCATATGTGTATATAAGGACTTGTAAATACATATTTTCCTTGAACATGTAAACCCGTCAAACGTAAACCAGTCATATGTATGTATCAGGACTTATAGCTAGAATTTAACTTCTACAGGTCAGTGGTAAACCATAGACCGGTCTTATATGTACATATATTACGATTTTATAACTATAGTTTAACCTGTACAGGTTAGCGGTCAACCATAGATCGACCATATATGTACATATATTAAGACTTATAACTAAGGTTTGACTATATGGTCTACGGTCAACCATATACCGATCATATGAGTATATACAAACCTGTAACTATAATTTGACTTTAAGAGGTCATAGGTCAACATTTAGCTATAAACCGACCATATATGTGCATACAATTCATTTATAAATAGGTTTGACTATCAAAGGTCAGTAGTGAACCATATACCGGTCGCATGTAGAGATGGAAGTGGGGCGGATTTTGGTGGATGTCTCCCTCACATCCGCCTCAATGGGGCAGGTATAGAGATAGTTTTAGTGGAGGTGAGGCTGTTATAAGTATAAAAATCATACCTACAATGGGTAGTGGGTCGGAAGTGGATATTAGTTTATACCCACCCTATCCCCGCCCCACTAAATCTATTATATACCCATAATTTAATATGAAATAAATTATTATTAATCGATATTGCACATATTTTACCTATGATATTTTCATGTAAAATATTATTAAATTTTAATATAAAAGTTACTGTAAAAATGTCGATTATAACTATTTTGGGGATATAAGTGGGATGAGTACGATGGATATGAAGTGGGTAGGGAGACCCAAGTGGGTGATGGGGCGGGTATCTAATTTGAATAATACCCGATGGGGCGGGATGAATTTTAAAGTTGTACCCTCCAAGGAAGATGAGGCGGGTATGTGTATGAAAATTTTAGGTGGACATGAGTATGGAAGTACCATAATCCGAACCCGTCTCGCTCTATTGTCATCCCTAGTCAAATGTGTATATACCAACTTAGAGTTTGACTTTAAAAGGTCAAAGGTCAACAACCAACCATATACCAGTCATACGTGTACGTATAAGGACTTATAATCAATGTATGACTATAAAAGGTCTATGGTCAACCATAGACTAGCCGTATGTGTATATAAGGACTTATAACTAGGGTTTGACTTTGACAAGTCACCGGTCAACCATAAACCGGCCATATATGTTCATATAATTGACTTATAACTAGGCTTTCACTACGAAAGGTTAGTTACCCACCATATATTATTCATCAGTGTACGTATAAGGACTTCTAGCCAGGGTATGACTATAAAAGGTCCACAGTCAACCATATACTGACCACATGTGTATATTAGGACTTATAACAAGGGTTTGACTTTCTGAGGTTATTGGTCAGCCATAGACCGGCCATATATGTATATATAATTGACTTATAACTAGGGTTTGATTATGAAAGGTCAGCGGTCAACCTTATGACCGGTCATATGTGTATATAAGGGATTATAACTAGAGTTTGACTTTAAAAGGTAAAAGGTCAACGATCAACCATATACTGGCCATATATGTATGTATAAGGCGGTTATAACTTTAGTTTGACTATTAAAGGTCATTGATCAAGAATATATTGTTTGTATGCGTATATAAGGACTTATAATTAAGGTTAGACTTTAAAAGGACAACTGTCAACCATAGCCCGACCATATATTTATTTATAAATTATGCAAAACTCGCAGATGTTCTATATAATTTCTAAATAATTATTTGCATGCAATTATGGATAAATTATATTTAATTTTTACAATAAGATGATTGATATTGTTTTTCAATTTTGTTGGCCAATTGTTATATTTGGTCCAATTCTAGATGTAGCCGACGTCGGTAACATTTCACCTCATGTGTCGATATAGTCAACATGTTGCCGACGTCACTTGGTTTGGACAGATTATACTACGAATTCAAAAACAACATCCTTTAGTATTACTCCTTAATAAATGCCTTATTTTGGCTGAGGTGGTCAAACATTTGAGCATCTCACCATTCTTCCTATTCCAAAACCCTAAATAGGGGTGGCAAACAGGTGGATGGGTCGAATACATGTCAGGTAATATGGGTAGTAAAAAATAAATTGGTATGACCCATTTCAAACCATTTTATGACAGGTAAAAAATCGCGAGTTGAAACCCGCTCAACCCACAGGTTGAAAATCACTCAACCCGTGGGTTAAAATGGGTGAACCCGAGGGTTCAATCCACACGGGTTAAAATATAAACCCATATGGGGTTTTCATATCTTTTTGGTTGAAATTTTTTAACAATCAGGAAGCTCTTATGAAATGCATTAAGATTGTTGTTAAGCTACAAATGCATTGAGCTAAACGAATGTCCCTATTGTTCTTAAAAAAATTCTGCAGCAAAAATATTCCTCTTGAGTGAAACTTTCGTGTCAGCTCCTAGCTACAGGCGTTTATGAATTAGTAAGAACTACCACTACCAGAAACAAGACCTTTTACCTCGATTTTTAGTCTAAAAAATAATGAGGTAAATACTGTCATAGTAAAAAGTACATTTTTACCTTGGTTCAGAATTGAGGTAAAAGTATCATTTACCTCGATTTTGGACTGACGTCGGTCCAAGCAAGAAGGCCGACGATAGCCGACCATAGCTGCGACTTCGTTTAGGTCGACGTCGGCATATATAAGGACCGATGTCGATCATAGCAAGAAGAAAGATGATAGGACAGGATAGCTGCGACTTCGTGCAGGCTGGCATCGTGGGTAAATAAGAGCGACATCGCAGATGCTGGTATGCAAAATTTCATGCACTTGGGCACCCACATCGTGTGCCTGCTGACGGGGGAAAGCTAATGAATAAGATGTCCCTTTGAGTGGTTGATGCTGCAAAAAAAATTGACGTCGATTTATTTGTTTTCACCAGTTTGGTGTGACGTCGCGGATAAATCATGGAGACATAGATTCTCGTACAATATTATAATTTTTAATAATTTATGACACAAAAATTTGATCGTTGATAGCCGTTACATGTTATTTAATATTCCATAACTTGTTAAATTTTTAAATATCATACAACAATCGATTGTTGTTAATTAATTTTAGAAACAATGACATGTTAAAAAACCCACATAACTTGAACATATATTACCAATACATGTTAGAATATATTAAAATACCTGATGTTGGTATGAAATTGAAACATTAATTGTATTGGATCTCTATTGTTTACGTTGTACGTCATTAACACTGTAAGGGGGGACTAGGGAAATGACAAGTCCATCCATCTACATGCTAAAAGTCCATCGATAACTCTCTTTGTCATATTACAACCAATACAAATGAAACAAAATTTATGTTAGAATTGACCAGTCCCCAATTGATGTACACATAATATAATCATACATAGACGAAATTAATCTCAACAAGAAAAAAAGTACATGATCTGCTTTAAAGAGACATCGCATGCATTAGAGACCAAAATCGCAAAGTCCGACTGATGAGCGACATCGAAAATTCATAGATATTTCAATCATTTCCTACCCTATGCGACACCGGTCAACGTTCGGTACCATATCACATGGGATGATTAAATGTGACCGACGTTGCACATTCAACCCGTGTTCATACGAATATGTGATTATTGTCCCAATCATCCCTAATCTAAGCCTTTTTTCTCACTCCTTACAAACATGCCATTATCTTGGAAACAAAAACAATATACACTATATAACATGTAACACAATCATCATACTTCATGAAAATATTAAATCATTCATCAACGAGAAAAAAACATAAAGAAGGTATGGTAATAAAATTGCTAGATGAACATGGAATGGATGAAAAACTACCTCAATGAATTTGAATAGGGAGATGCTTCTTCCTCAGATACTTGTTGATGTTTGAGAGAAGCAATTTGATTGAGCTCTTTAATGGTTGTAATGGTGTGAATGGAAAGGATAGTGTGGAATTGGGTTTGGAGGAAGTGTGTTGGAGATAGGAAATGGGTGTTGGTGCTGAATATATTGACATGAAAAAGGGATGGGGGAAATTTTTTGTTCAAATTTTTCGGTTCCCGCTGGAGAATTTAGGTTGACCGACGTCGGTAGGGGATTGGTTTGAGATTTTTTATGTGACACATTTACGACATCATTCATAAATTTCACGGTCGAATTTTTGAAAAGTGTCATAAAATACTCCCTATTAAGATTGCGGCCCCTTTTGACAACCCGTTTATGCCCAAAATCGAAACAAAATTGTCCTGAAAATATGAATAGCAAAATTTTATCTCCAATTTTACATTTGGACTTCTCCCACTTTCTTGGAGGTACCTAAGTGCAAAATTTATAAAGTTCACCATTTGTCCCAAACTCAATTATGGTCGTCCCAAAAAGAAACGTTGTCATCCATAGTCAAACTTATATTGATCGAGGGTAAAGAAATTGGTCTTATTCCACATACACTTCCACAAGTTCTTCCGAATGACCCTCGTATACTTATAAGTAATAATCTACAATTTACACTAGACCATGTACTAGTACTTTTTTAAATTTGATTGACATAATTTATTATCTTTTTATTTCATAAAAAAACCAAGAATATGAAATTTTATGTGATCCTATGTGGTGGAAATTACCATTCTTATAACTCTTATCGTAAGAGTATTAATGGAATACTAACAAAAAGATGGACGATTACCCCGATTCGCGTCCCTCTTAGACAGTACACATAATCTCCATATCAAACATTTGTCCTTATGTTTGGGTGCAGAGTTCTGAAGCGTTGTGAACATGCAAGGAAGTTTCGGTCATACTGTAATTTTCACAAAGTTTCGTCATATACTGTATGTGAAGATTTTTGGCTCATTCCATTGACCCATGTATAACCAAATCAGAACATCGTGGTCGTTATTGGTGAATTAGATAAGGGTATATCCAATTTTTCATTTCGACTTCTCCCACTTTGTGGGAGGGACCTAACTACAAAAATTGAAAAGTACACCGACAGTCCCAAAATCAATTTCAATCGTCCCGGAAAGGACCTTTGTCATCCCCATTCAAACTTATAATCCCCTAAAGTGATAAAGAAACTGGCATGATCCCACAGAGACTTCCACAAGATCTTCTGATTAACCCTTGCATACTTATAAATAATCATCTACAATTTACTCTAGACCACATACTAGCACTTCAAAAAAATTGATGGACAAAATTTAATAATCTTTTTAATTCATAAAAAAACATGAATGTGTAATTTTGTGTGATTCTATGTGGTGGAATTTATCATTCTAATAACGCTCATTATAAGGGTAGTAATGGAATACTAATAAAAATGAAGAACGAATACCCCGGTTCCTTGATGCCTAAAGCGAAACAACATGATTGTGATAATGTGATTTAGATAATTGGGTATCTCCAATTTTTTTTATTTTGTCCTCTCTCACCTTCTTGGAAGGACCTAAGTGGAAAAGTTAAAAAGTTCACCGATTGTGCTATTAATATTCAATGGCGGATCATTTTTTAATTCCTCGAGTTTAGTGACATCTTCATCCAAATCCTCCACGTGCTAGAAAGTCTTGTGGAGTCCAATGTTAGGTATTTTCTGATTCCTTAAAGGTAAAACCACTTCAAATTAAGATCCAACTCCTAAAAAAACATACACATTAGATACTAAATAGTCGCAATATACAAGAAAACAGATGAAATTTCTAATTCAAAACGAACAATCAATAATTACTGAAAATAAAAGTCATACGTAGTACAACTAACAATATACATCAGATACTAACAGATGCAACATATAAGTAAACAAATGCAACTTGCAATTCAAAACAAACAATCAACAACGATTAAAAAAAGTCATTCACAGTACAACTAACAAATACACATTGGCTACTAACAACTCCAACTTATAAGTAATCATGTGTAGTTCCTAATTCAAAACGGACAATCTACAACAAATGAAAATAAAAAGGCATATACAATACAACTAACAAGTACATACATAATACTAACATGTCCAACATATATGCAAACAGATGCAACTCATAATTCAAAACGAACAGTCAGCAAAAAAAAGGTCATTCACAACATAACTAACATGTACACGCTGGATAATAATAGCTGCAACATATAATAAACGAATGCATCTCATATTTCAAAATGAACAATCAACAAGTTTGTTGTAACAACAAGAGAACAATTAAAAATAATAAGATCATAGAAAAATGCACAAACAACTCAAAATACATAAATTTTATGCCTATATAACACTCAACAAAACAAAAAATATACCAACGATGACACCGAAGAGGAATCACAGGAATCACGGAGAAGAGGTAGAGAAATACGGAGCAGAGGCGAAGAAACGAGCAGCGACGGAGAAATGAAGAAGAGGCGGAGAATAGGCTGAGAAATTGCCGGAGAGAGAAGACGATGGCACTGAGGATGAAGAGGAAGGTGATGGCACTAGGGAGGAGGAGGGAAGGAGGTGGTGTTGAGGAGGAAGGGGACGTAATGTTGAACAGGAGAAGGAAGACGGTGGCGCCGAGGAGGAGTTGACGCATATGTTGATGCTTCAAGATTATATCTAAGTTTTCAGATCTGACATAATGGATTTGACCCACTCTTTGGATATACTTATTAATTGCAAGAAGGTCCACATAAGTTTATAAACATGCCGCATTTTCTGAAACTTTCTCTTCTATATTAGTGTTGATTCAGTTGAGCTATCAGTTTGAAGCTAATCGGGGGTGTCAGAACTGTAGTTAATTGCAATTGTTCACTAAGGCCCTGTCCAGTTCATATTAATTTCAGCACATTTCAGCACCAATAAATTAAATTCAGAATCAATAAATTAAATTCAGCACTAATAAACTAAATTCAGTGCCAATAAATTAAATTCAGCACTAATAAACTAAATTCAGCACCAATAAACTAAATTCAGCACTTCAATACTAAAAAATAAAAATTGACAAACAAATATTTATTTTGATTCTTGGCTATCATTTGTTGAATAATAAGTCTAAAATTAAAATATGTAACAATTAAAACATCAATTTGGGAATGGAATGAAAACATTCATCTTCATTTTTCTCAATCACTCTCATGTATGGAATCATTTTCCTCATCGTTATCTTGAACTTCATCATTCCCTCCAATAGAGATCCAAATCTGTAAAGCTATATCATTACGCACTTTTTTCATGGCATCCTTTCGATCTTGATCAAACATATGTAAGTTCATAACTCCGTGATCATTCGTCTCGTGATCTAAGATAGGCATACTACATTTGTGCATTATAATGAAGTTATGAAGAGTGAAAGAAACAACAATTATTGACATTTAATCTTTGAGCGACATCTGCGGCATGGATTTCCGCACCTGCCAAGTACTCTTCAATCGACCAAACGCACCTTCAACTCTCATTCTTAATCATGAATGTCGATGGTTGAAATGTTCAGCGAAACCTGCAGGTGGTGCATTTCTAAATTCTGGTAGGTGCTTTCTAATTCATATGTCGCTCATCAGAGCCAAATATTCAAGTGTATTTGGATATCTAGAATCCACCATATACTATTTTCCTGAAAATGTTCATCGATAGGAACACTGTTAGACACTCTTATAAGTGAATCTGCATAGGATAAATTGTAGTTTTTTTAACCTTGGAGCGGATGAGGAAAAAAATATTTTGGATTTGTTATTGAATCCCTCCACACAATAATATCATGGGCACTTCCTTCCCATTCGACATTAATGAACGTGAAGATTTTGTCAAACGAACAACAAGCCAAGACGTTCCAGCATTTACTGCCCTTGCGACTTCGAAATGGCACACCATTCTCATCACTTATAACTGCTTGTATAAGAGTTTCATCTAATGCGCCTACAACATCCTGTACAATAATATTATCATATAAGTAGTTGTTTATCAGACTATAGCTATTGCATTTGTTATTTGATCCAGAATGTTACCTTAAAATAAGGTCAATAACGCTTGTCATTTGCTACCTTTTGAGGCACTTCTGACAAATCACGATGAGGTCTAATGATATTGTGAGACAATATCACAAAAACATCCAACACTTTCTTAAAATATAAGCCTATTGTTGTTGGAGACCATTTAAAATTTTCACCGGCATCACGATATGATTGTCCCTTGGCCAATATGTATAAACACATTGCTAGTGAAATACGTTTATGTTTATCTATTTTAACTGTATCATTCTTTTTTTTTTCGTATCCAACATTTGAAGTACTGTATATTGGATTCAATTTTTTTTATTGTAACATGATAGTTTCCACTTGCATAATGACTGAGTTTTTTTATTTGACTTCGTTTACTACATTTTCATTTAGTTTAATTTAGTCTCATTCAGTTTGGTCAAACATTTTTATTTTTAGTTGTGTTTGGTTCAATTAAATTTAGTCTAGTTCAGTTGGGTTTAATTTCATCACTAATAAACTAAGTTCAGCACTAAGAAATTAAATTCAGCACCAATAAAATAAATTCAGCACTAATAAAATAAATTCAACACCAAATAAGCTCAACTGGACAGGGCCTTAATGGGGCTGGAGAGTAAAATTTTGACAGCAAAATTAAATCAAGTTTGGGGGTAAATCTTTCCCTCCAGATTTATGACACAATTCCCTCCAAAATTGTACAAGGCTGAAGTGCCAAAATGCACTTTTACATCACTGTTCATCTAAAAGGCCTACAGTAAAAACTGAAAAGGAACCCAGAAACGCAACTCACAAATACAGCCCTCAAGCATTCATTGCAACTGCAAAAAATACATCTAAAATATGCCATAAAGAGTTTCTTCTTCCTCCCAAACCCCAAGCCCAGAATTTCTAGGGTTTTTTTGGGGGAACCTTCAGTTTGAAAGAGCCATTCATCGAGTCATCCAAAAATCCTGAAGTGGTTGGTTGCTCTCAGAATATTTACATCTTCCCTTCCTCCTCGGTTTTTTTTCCATCAATGCGGGTGATGAGATGTCAAATGCATGTATTTTCTGAAGCATTTAACATCTCTTTTGTTATCTTTTTGTTGGAAGATTGCTAGATTTTGGCAGGATTACATTATAAGGGGTTTGGATAACCATTTTTGGTTTTCATATCTAAATCCTTCATTTTGTAACCTATTTTGAGTCTAGTGGATTTTTGGTCCTTACGAGCATCTAGATTCTTTTTGTGAGTTTAATATGTAGATTGCTCGTAAGCACTTCGAAGTGGTTTTGAGAATGCTATTTGCATGGATGGTAGAAGATTGAAGAAGGTTGTTCACAAGAATAGTAGAAGATTGAAGAAGGCCGTTCACAAGAATAGTAGAAGAAGGAAACCCACTTACAAAGTGGTAGAAGATAAAGTGAAGAAGGAGAGCAAAGTAGAGGGTAAAGAATGATCTAAGTTTTGAAGCAGATTTATGAGAATGATCCAATAAGAATCAGCCTCCAAGGGTGGAACCACTGGATTCGTCTTCTCGAGTACTATAAAAACGACTACAAGAACTCTCAAAACTAATCAACGGTTCACCCGGAGGAAGCAAAACAAAACTGGACTAATTGTGTCACGACTCGCGAATTAGGATTCCTGGGAGGTGATTTTTTTGACACTGTAGCGCCGTGGGTCACAAGATTACATAAACTAAACGTTCTTGACTAATCTTGTGTAAATGCATAATTTGGTTCAATGCTTAGACACGGTGGAGTATTTATAAGTGTTATCAAACTTGTTGATTCTTCGTACTTAATTCCATTAATGGGATACTTTTAGGAAATGAACGACTAAAGGGGTCATTAGTGAGGTTTAACAAGATATGTTGAATTCACTCTTGTAAACTATATGAAAGATGGTTAGAAGATTTATCTTCACAACAAGTAGTGAAAGTGTTAGACATCCCAACCTAGAGTACTTAGGAGAAATCTATGGTCTGATTTATTAGACATCCCAACCTCACCAACTATCTATCTAGGGGACTTTAATACTATTGTCTCTGTGTCTGAACATAAAGGCAGCAGATCTCCACCTTTAGGTAGTATGAGAGACTTCAGAGATATCATAGATTCCCTGGGTTTAGTTGACATTCAAACAGTAGGTAATCATTTTACCTGGACCAATAATAGAACAAAATCTGACCTCCTTCTGCAGAAATTAGATAGGGGTCTGAGTAACTTAGAATGGCAGGACCTGTTCTCTCACAGCTCTATTCAAGTTCTGAATAGAACAACCTCAGATCATAATCCATTACTTCTCAAAGTTCATACCTCTGAGATACAGATGCCTAGACCTTTTAGGTTTCAGCAAATGTGTCTTAAGAGGGATGAACTTTCAGCTTTGGTCAGTGAAAGCTGGAATCAGAGTTGCTCAGAATATGGCATGAAAATGATAGTCTCCAAACTTAAAAGGCTAAAGATAGTACTTAGGCGGTGGAATAAAGAAAAATTTGGTGATGTTCATCAAAATCTTATGATGGCTGAGGAAAGATTCTCACAAATTGAGGTTAGATACCAGCAGACTGGTGATGACCTAGATTTGATAGAATTAAACAAACAGAGGGCCATACTAATTAGGTCACATAGCGAGTTAGACATTTTCTGGAAGCAGAAACCAAAGCTGAAATGGCTTAGGGAAGTGGATGCTAACACTAAGTACTTCCATAATACAGTTAAGGAGAGGATAAGTAGATCACTAATCACCAAAATTAGAAATAGTCAAGGTGACTGGATCACTGAACCAGCACAGATTCAGGAAGAGGGGGTCAATTTCTATAAATTGCTTTTAAATGAATAGTCTCCACAATCTGGTCAATTCCTTCAGTACTTTTTAGAAGTTATCCCACACCTGGTCACTGAGACAGATAATGAAGCTCTTCTCAAACCAGTCTCTGAGGAGGAACTACACTTTGCAGTGTTTGATCTCAATAGAGATGGTGCCCCTGGTGCAGATGGATTTTCAGGTCACTTTTTCACCCACTACTGGGATATTGTGAAAGAAGATCTTCTGATATCTGCAAATGATTTCTTAGCTGGCAAATCCCTACATAGAGCTATTTCTAGCACCTGGCTTACTCTAATCCCTAAGACACCAACCCCCTTCACTTTCTCTGACTTTAGACCAATCAGCCTTTCTAATTTTGTAAACAAAGTGTTCTCCAAAATAATAACATAAAGGTTTAAGCCATTGATGCAAAAACTCACATCGGAAGAACAATCAGCTTTCCTAAAAGGAAGAGATATAGCTGATAACACTCTTCAAATGCAGGAAATGGCAAGACTACTCAATAAAAACCCTAGGCATAACAATATCATTATCAAGTTGGATATGCAGAAAGCTTTTGACAGGGTCTCATGGTCTTTCTTAAACTCAGTTCTTCTGAAGTTTGGATTCCATGGTTCTATTGTCAAGGTTATAATGCAGAATATATCCTCAGCTTGGTTCTCAGTTCTTATTAATGGGGTAGCAACTGGTTTTTTCAAGTCCAGTAGAGGAATAAAACAAGGTGATCCACTCTCACCTTTTTTATATAATCTCATTACTGAGGATTTTTCTAGGGCTTTCAATAGGATTATAACTACTCAATTTATTCAAGGATTTGTTAGCCCCAAGGGAGTAGGTCTGATTTCACACTTAATGTATGTTGATGACTCTGCTTTGTTTCTCACTTATACAAATAAAAATCTAAACATATTAATTCAATTCCTAGAAGCTTATGAAGATAGTTTTGGACAGAAGATTAATTTACTAAATCAATTTCTTTGTTAATCCCAAGACCAGTTCTTGTAAATTGAGAGTTATAAAGAAGATAGGGGTAATGCCCTTGACATACTTAGGGGTCCCTATCTTTAATGGAAGAAACAAAATTAAGTATTATCAACCAATGATTGAGAGAATTGAAAGATCAGTTAAAAACTGGAATTCAAAATGGTTGACAAATGATGGTAGAATGGTCCTAATTAACCATGTCATCCTCTCTATCCCAGTACATAATTTTGTTGTTCTTGAACCTCCTGTTTTGGTGGTTAAAAAACTATAAATAATTGTATCTAGGTTCTTCTGGGGGGAACTGAGTATGGACAGAGAAAAATCTAGAGAAAATGGTCCAGAATATCAATCCCTAGACAGGAGAATAGGTTGGGTCTCAGGGATATTAGAGCTGTGATTGATGCCTTTTCATGCAAATTATGGTGGAAACTGCAAAAGAATGAGACTATCTGGACCAGGTTCCTATGGTCACTTCCAAAGAGTCACTGAACTTCTCACACATGGAGAAGGATTTGCACTGTCACGCAGTTTGCAAACTCTAGATCTAAAGTAATTGTTGGAACTGAAATTCCTCTTTTTGGGACTCCAATTGGATAGGAACATGTGCTCTATTTTATGAGTGTCCTGTAATGATGGATTTACCATTTCCTGACATTTCCATCTCTGAGTTTTGTGAGTAGAAAGCTCAGCTCTTACCAATCCTGGAGCTAAATTTGGCTACCAACTCTATTGCTGCAATACAGGACCTGGAGACAAATTTTAATCATGAAGATGCATTGGTCTGGA
>JAULKK010255350.1:0-15229 GCA_032355705.1 Rubia peregrina
CTTTCATCGCATGTCATTCGGTGGATGTGAATGGTGTGAGACGTCATATATTCTTATTTAATGTTATGAATAAGACGTCGCTAGCTAATCAATTTATCCATCAGTAATACTGATGTCCTAACGAAGTCACATTTAGGCATTTAAGTTTGCACTACATTTCTTTCTGCAACCTCTGTTCTACATCGGTCAAGAAGACTAACCGGCGACATCATTGGTACAGGTCGACTTAACTTCTGGTTCAGACCGACATGTTCCTGCGACACAAGGCCGATGTCACACGTTGTTTTCTTAAGGCTATTTTGCACTTAATATATTCAATTTATATGCAATAATAATGGCTGGTGAAGGATCCTCTAATCGCCCATTCTTCTATGTATTTTACCATTTAACATATATACTTACCAATACATACATACACTTCATCATTTTTTTTTGTTTTATTACAGTTCTCCTCACAACGGAGAAACCATGAACCTGTGGCATTCGAACTTGAACACCATACAAAGGCAGAGGATAGCCTACATTTCCACTACACTTTGAAGCAACAAAACTTTGAGGAAAATTCAACTTTGGTAAGGAATATAACTAGCCAATGAATAAAAGAATGAAATTATTTTATTTTTACTATTTGTTTTTAATTGCACATATATATATATATTAATAATGATTTTTTTATCCTGATTTAGTATTTCCCGAGGGAAATTCTACCACTTCTCCCCAATGAAAAGACATCTGTTGTGCTTAGGTACTATGGGAGAGAGTGGCACATGAAATACTCGGGAGAAAGGAAGATCAAGGCCCTGTCCCCGAAGAGTTTCGGCTACAACCTAAAGATTCGGGACACCTTATTCTTCGAGGTGATAAAAGTTGGGGGGCCGATTGTCTTCAAGGTTATCATCATGCGAGGGGATTGAGTTTATTGTGATTTCTATTATGATATTGGAATTGAGACAATTATTTTTCGAAGTTTAATGAAATAATTTGTAAGGACTTTTAAGTATTTTAATTATATTTTAATCATTAATGTTATTTTAATAATTTTAATACCTAATTGGAACGATATGTAACTGACTATATGTGGAATTTGATATGTGCATGATTTTTAAAACCATTTCCAACCATACCATTCAACAACATTTCATGTTTTAACTCAAAAACATTCAACGAATACTTTTGTAGACCGAAATCAATCATTTTCATAAAATAAACTATTTCCCCTTTTTACATTTCCAAAAACTTATACTGATCATGGGACGTTGAGGGGAGAGAAAAATGTCTGACTGGAGACAAGTGTATCACCCTGAATTTCTATTTAATTTCCTATGTTTTTTCACCTTCAAAATATTTACTTATTGGTTTTGGTTTTCCTATTATTCCACCATTTTTTATTTTACCATAACAATTTACCTTATTGAATTTTTAAATAATACTTCATCATTTTTCAAAGTCAATCCTTCTCAAATTTTTCATCTTTAAAATCTCTCTTTACTTATAATGACGTCGGTCGTACATCGCACGTTATGCCATTGAAAATGATATATTGCGTGACTTCGACAACCATTCTAATACATATCATGCGACGTTGCAGGTTATTCGTCAAGGTTAATTACTTCATTTTTTGACCGAGGTAACAAATATTATTTACTTTAAAAAATGTAACCAAGGTAAAAGAACTTTTTACCTCGGTTATTTGACCTGAGCCAAAAAACCGAAGTAAAAGAGACAAAGTAATAGGTCATATATCTTTTATTGTAGATATTATTTTTTTATCTCAATAGTAGGTTGCTTGTAAGTAGTTTTCCATCATATTTTTTAGAAGTTCCTCCGCGAGAGTGGTAGAAGATATTTAAAGGTCTTGTGCAAAGATGGTAGAAGATATCGAAGGTCATTCACAAGGATGGTAGTAGATTGAAGGCTATGGACTCTAAAGCATGGTAGTAGATGGAATTGAGCCTGGAAAAGGTGATTCAAAGTTTAAGAAGGACAAGGAAGAAGTGAAGGAAGTGTTGTCCAAGATTTCACGGAGTTCTGAGAATGATCCTAGAAGAATCAACCCTTGAAAATGGAACTATCGGATTTGTATTCTTGAGCGCTATCAAATCGAATACAAGAACTCCCAAATCAGATAAGAGTTTCTTCCGTAGCGAAGCAAACAAGTCAGTCGGCCGAACCGACCAAGGCCAACATGAGGTCAGCCCAAGCGGCACAAAGACAGGCTAGCACAGCTCGTGCCATCACTCAGCACGGACCATGCCAAGCAATACAGGTCATGTCAGAGGCCTCGAAAATGGACCGTGCTAAGCCATGCTGCCCGTATCCCATGTCTTCGTTCCACTCCAAAATTTGGCTAAGTATGAACGCTGACCATTCCGTTTCACACAGTCGCTGTCATTTCAAGTCAGTAATGCCAAGACCAGCCCAAGCGGTGTGAACACAAAAATGACCCATGAAATTTTACTGAGAAAAATGAGGTTCCAGCTAATGGGTCGTGGTACGATAGGGAATGCATGCTCAAAAGATAAAAAAACAAATTTCAAGCCGGCGGTCTGTATCGAGCAACACATCATGTGCTAGGACGAGGCACACGGTACGTGCTAGGCCGAGCAGGCTACGGAGACACAGGGCAACAGACCGTGCTAACCCAGTGTCTCGTGCTAGCGTGAGGGCCCTTGGCTGGCACGAACCTTACCTGTCGCCACCTCTTGTTCTGTTTACAGTTGCTAGGGTTTTTAAACCTATTTTTGGGTCTTTTTCAAGGCCCAGTTCCCTACTACTATATATATGGATCCGTTCCTACTAGGGTTAAGGTTTATGCCCATTTTCATCTTCAAGAGTAGCTTAGAGAGAGAGAATACTCTTCCTTCTCTCTAGCTTATATTTCTTTCTTCTCTTTATTTTTCTTTTGCTCAGAAGTGTTGAATCCAATAAAATACTTGGGCTAAATGCTTAGGGAGTAGGTAATTAACTTGCGGATTATATTTATTCATGTATTAATGCCTCTTTTGTGAGATTTCTTAGATCAAACTATTTCAATTCTTGTTCTAAATGTTCTTATAAATTGCATGATTGTCACACTTAGTTAGTACACACAAAAGTATACTTTCATGTTGCCGCAATATTGACACCCCCCGGGGAGGGAAACCTAGACGCGCTTGGGGTAACGATGGGTTTTGATCCACGTGGGTGTGTTTACGTAGGTTGACGTTGTTAACGTTACAATCGACCATGCACTAGTAAGCCAAAAATTTGGTCTTAAAGGTAGCGGCTAGATATAGATAGAGTATAAACTAGGATTAGCTTTGCTACCCTAGAGCCATCGATAAGGTGGTCCTCTCCCTTTGCTTTTTCAGACCTAGGGAGAAGCATTCCTGGTTTTGCTCCCGGGACGTAATCGCACGGGGAAGACTCAAATCTGCACGGCAGGTAGGGCTGTCGTTGCACTATTCTAATGACGAAGGCAGTGCCGATGGTGCGCACCCTACGTGACAGTTATGGGGAAGTGTTGACCATCGACCACACCACGTGTCATAAACACTAGAATAGGCTTATTGTTTTATGTGATGAAATTGATAATTGAAATGACATTAATCATGTTACGTAAATATTCCCCGAGTGCTAGTATATATAGATTATTATCGTGATCAATTATATGCTAGTAGTTTTAGTTATACAATCCCCCCTACCAATTTTTTTTACCAACCTTGATTATTCCTAACACATGGTCAGATTGACGACTCGATCACGGTTGTGTATAGTTAATAATTAGATTCCTGACATCTCTATGGATGACCCCGGTACTTTCCAATATCCACCATTCTTGGTAGTATAGTAGTAAGAACAGGAGCAACAATACAAATTTTATGTTTGACCCTTAATACTCGAATCTTCTCTTGGTTATTAGTTGGTAGATCTCCCGTGGTCCGTTGATTGATTTAGCAATGTCGGGAGGGGGTGGCTCACCCTACCCCCATATTGTTATCGTCATCCCGTTCACTACCATAAACAACCGCACTGGAGTCCAATTTGGATATCGTCTTCTGTTCTAACTTCGATTCCGACAATCAAACCCTAACCATCATTTAACTGTTGAAAATTTTGATTGAATTCTTCGTCTCTACCACTGCATGATGTGTTCATTTTATAGTAGTTTTAGGACATTTTGGACTCACTTTTGTGTATTTTTGTGCTTCAGATCATGAGTTTTGCCTTGAAATCTCTTAGGAGAGTTCAGAGTGACTTTTTTTTATCTCTTATCACTTTTCTCGGGAATTTTATGTGACAAGGAAAACTCTTTGAAGAATTAAACATTTGAAGATTACATTTTGAGGGTTAAGAAAATGAATACATGAAGAAAGAAGCTTGGAGAGGAAGGCTGCAATGAGAAGATAATTGAAGTTTCAAGGGCTTGTTTTTCTACTTGTCGCGAGCAGTGAGAATCCTCTCACGACGGCGCATGTCGCGAGGAGTGAGATTCACTCATGGCTCACGACAAACCAGCAGCAAGTGGCATTTTAATTGATTTCTCTTGTACTATAAATATCACTTCTATCCTATAATTTCTTAACTTTCTCTTGGCCGGAACTTTTCTTCTTCCAACCCTAGTTTCTCTTTCTTTTCATCTATTTTCATCTTAGTTTATGTTTGATTTTCTTATGAATGTTATTATGAACTATAGTTATTAA
Source organism: Rubia peregrina (assembly GCA_032355705.1). Lineage (NCBI taxonomy): Eukaryota > Viridiplantae > Streptophyta > Magnoliopsida > Gentianales > Rubiaceae > Rubia > Rubia peregrina. The sequence continues at coordinate 4,683 of JAULKK010255350.1, forward strand.
ACTTATCTCTTAGGTGCAATTGATTGTTGCTTCCAAGCCCATATAGTGAGAAGCATTTGTTGCTAATTTATTAATCTTGATTATTTTGAATTTATTGCGATATGAATGTGGTTGATTACTTCCTTACTGAGATGAGATGTTTGAGAATATGAAATGTTTGTATGATGACGTGTTAGGAACTAAGAGATGTGCATAATTTCTTATCTCTTTGGCATGAAATATGAGAATATGAAATTAGAACCTCTTGTTTGTAGATGATGTTAATATTGCTTAATGAAAATGATAATGTCGATATTTGTCAAGTTTATCCTAAGTTACCACTAATGGGAAAGTCTTGAATGTTGATCTTTCTAGATTAACCTTAATAAATGCATTTGTTGGTTAAGTGGCTAGATATTTAATAGAATATTTGTAGTTATTATCAAGTCTATTGGTTCTTTGTGCATGATGCAATGGATGAAATACCTTTAGGCATTGATTGTCTAAAAAGTGATCGTTGGTGAGTTTTACAAGTAGTCGTTGAACGCTTTTGTAAATTAATCTTAAGAAGAATGGAATGTTTATCTTCAAAATGGAAGTTGTATCACTCACAATCGGTAATCAAGATGAATAAATGGGTGATTGTTGCTATAAACTAAAGAGGTTTGGAAGTGGAAATCAATTGTGCCCAAAGCTTTGTAACTTGTGTTTTAATCTCTCTTTTTTTATTTGTTGCATGATTAATATAATTTCCTTCGTATGGTAGTTGTTTTGTTTTCCATTTCATAACTTAGAAAAACCAAATCAAAACCCCCCATATTTAATTGGTTATATATACACACACATCCATCCTTATATGCATGAAACCTTAAGAAAATCCATTTTACTAGTAGAGAAAGGCCTATTAAGGGCCCTAATTCAAAGGTGGTTTTGTTTTATTTTTGAAGCACCACCTTTGCGAGGGTCTTCCAAGCTTGGAACTGTCTTGAATCAGATCCTTGCTATTTTAGAAGGGGGTTAAATTGTTTTTGATGGGAGTTCATTTTGAACTGCTTCTAATGGCAATTAGTTAAAGGCAGTTCTATTAATGATCGCCTTTAATCAATTTGTCTTAAAGGTGGTTATACCTTGGTGTTTGATTTTCCAGAGTTAAAAATTCAAACCCGTATGTCTGATGATACTTTCTAGTTCGTAAAGTTCGGTCAAACAACCAATGAAGGCGCAAATGGTGTTTCTGACTTGGAACTATTTTTGTTCCTAGTTCTTCACCTGGAACTATGTCCTAGCTACTGGTGAGATGTGAATTTTTAGTCCTGAGCTCGGAACTAACGGTTTTGGTCAATTTATAGTTGATTTTTAAATGGGTTTATCATTTTGAAAACCAAAGAATTGTAAATCAACCATAATTTGGGCCTTCCTGAGAAACTAATTGAAGAAGGTATATGTCACATTCATTACTTGATTACATGTACTAATAATAGTTGAATTGTGTTAAATTTATGGTTTAGGGTTTAGGTGATATTTAGGGTAATGAGTTGTTTGAATGGGGAGGGCTTAGGTCGTTTTTAGGGTAATTTATTGAATTTCACAAATTTATGACATTTGAATGTAGGTTTTTGGTAATTGATCGCATTGAAATCATTTGTAACGATCTTGTATTATGTTGGCGTTCAAACATACATCGAATAATGGTGTGGTGCGTGCACGATGCCTATGTAGAGATTGTAAGAATGATGTATTTTATGGAGAAAGAAGTTACGTGAACATCTAATCACGCGTGGATTTGATACTACTTACACTACTTGGGTGTGGCACATGGAGGTTGTGATCTTTGAAGATACTAAAAGAAAGGAAGCTGTGATTTAGACAGTAATGGTGTATTTGATGAGATGGTAGAGGCTGTTGCTTGAGAATTTCATGGTTAACCAGAGGCTCTTAAAGCCTTGCATAATGACAAATAGAAGGAATTGTACAAGGGATCTAAACATTTGGTTTTGAATGCGACTTTGAAAATGATGAACTTGAAGACCAAATATGGGAGGACAAGTAAAGGGATGACAGAGACATTTTGATTAATTACGGTATTTCTTTGTGAGGGTCATCTTATGTATGATATATTGTATACATCAGAAATAATTCTCTCCCTAATGTGATTAAAATTGGAAAAAAAATAGATGCATGGCCGAATGATTGTATGTTGTATAGAGGGATGAAGGATGAGTTATGAAAAAAAAATTGGGTGTGCGGTGAGTCTAGGTACAAGATGAAGTGGGGTGACATTATCGTCGGCGCAAAAGTGGGGTTGGGTTCGAAGAAGAAGACACTGACTAAGGTTTTGTGGTGTCTCCTATCATACCTCGGTTAAAGAAATTGTTCGCATTCAAGGAAGATGTCAAGTTGTTGCGTTGGCATTCAGAAAGAGTTAGACCAGAATATAATGTTATTAGGCATACTTTAGATGGTGAGCGGAGCAAGAACCTAGATGCCATATATCCAGAGTTTGGAGCGGAACCCCGACATTTGAGGTTAGGCTTATTAACTGATGGAATGAATCATTTTGGTAATAAGAGAAAAATACATAGTTCATGGCATGTTATGTTAATGATCTACAATCTATATTCATGGCTTAATATGAAACGGAAGTATATCTTACTATCGTTGATGATTTCTGGGCCCGAGCAACCAGGTAATGATATAGATTCTTACCTTACTACTGTTGTTGATGATTTGTTGACTTTGTTCAACGAAGGTGTCCACACGTACGATGGTAGTGTGGATGATATTCTTATACTGAAGGAATTAATTTTTTGCACCAGAAATGATTTTCCCGCATACGGTAATTTTTCTGGTTACTCAGTGAAAGGGAAACATGCATGTTTAGTGTGTGAGAAGGAAACATTTTTTCTCAATTGAAGAATGGATGTAAAACTATTTATTAAGAGCTTAGGCAGTTTCTTCTCGAGGGTCAGTGTGGTGATCATCGAGGTAATGGTTCAACGGAGAAAGAGAGGATTAATGGCCACCTGTTCCATTACCGGGTCAAGATTTTTTTAAAGGGTTAGGCATTTGGGAAATTATTTTGGAAAGGGGGAACACAGATTGGCGGTTGAAGGAAGTTAAAAGAAATGCTCTTTTTTTTCCGACTACCCTATTGGAAGGAACAGGAGGTTTCAGACTGCCTTGATGTAATACACATTGAGAAGAATGTGTGCAATTCTTTAGTACACTTTCAAATACCCCCGGAAAGACCAAGGATGGTTTGAGGCCCTACTTTATTTGATCAAAATGGATATTAAGATTATTTTTGGTCTTGTTATAAATGACGATGAGTGTTATTTTCCCCCTGCTTGTCATTCCATGTCTTAGTCAGAGGAAAAAATGTATTGTGAGTAGTGTTAGGGTGCCTGGTGATTACTTGTCCAACACCAGTTCATGAGTTTCTATGACTGAGTTTAAGTTGGTTGGTATGAAATCCCATGATTTTAAAAGCCTAGTGCAAGAATTAATTCCATTTCCATAAGGTCGTCACTGCCACCCCATGTAAGATTGTGCAATATGAAGCTTTGTTTTTTCCTCAAGAATATTTGTGCAAAAAGCATTAGTGTTGTCAAACTTAACCGTTTACAAGCTATGATTGTGGAAGTTTTGTGTTGTATGGAGATGTAAACTAACCTTTTCATGGGAGATAAATTAACTCGTTGAGCGTTTCACAAAGATAGAAATTTATAATGTTGTCCAGGGTCGTCCATAGAGATGATAGGATTTGAAAGCAAACGACACAAGGTTCACAATCATACATCACTTCGATTGTGTGTCGGGAATAGCTGGTCTCACAGATTAAGCTAAAACTTGGGAATATTTGCGTAACATGACCGACATATGATTTTGATAAAAGATTCTATAAAATACAAAATGTATAAACCTATCCCAATGTTTATGTCACATAGTGTGGTTGATAGTAAACACTTCCCAATGTCCGTCACACAAAGGTGCACGTGTCTTCTTCTATCAACGCCACCTCTGTAATTAGGAAATTAAATCAAATAGTCCAACCGTTATGCACAACTCTTTCCCCTAAGGAATTACATCTCGGGTCTCCACTATGAACGCTTCTCCCTAGACCTATAGAGGCAAAGGTATCAGAATCTCATGATGACTCTAGGGTTGAAACAACAATGGTCGCTACCCTGCAACCCTAGTTAGCATGCCTTATCTACCGAGGCACAATCTTCCAGTAAAATTAGGCTTAAACTCAGGTGAATTTGGTGCTCACGGTTTATGTTTATGCAGTCACATATATGAGAACTCACAGTCCCACATATCCTAACCTAACACTCCCAAGGGGAAAACAAGCCTAGCACAATACATAAAACATATATATCGTGTATCATAGAATATATAATAAACATTTCACAAGAACATGAAGATTAAATGAAGAAATATATTCATAAACTTAAAAGGATAAGGAAACCTAGAATCTCACAAAATCTCTACCAATTCATGAATAAAAATTAAACTCCCAAGAAAATAAACAACTCCCAAAGCATTGAACCCAATTTTACCATTGGATTCAATGCCCTAGGGAAAAACTAGAAAGATTAAAGTAAGAGACAAGGGTTACTCCATTTCTCTCTCTTAGAAACTAGGAGAATAGAAATTGCAACTAATGAATATTCTCTCTCTAACTACTAAAGCCTAGTAGACATAGGCTCTTTATATAATAGTTAGGAAATGAGCTTCAAAGAGGCCCAAAACTAGAAAAAAAACCTAGGCTACTACATCGGTACGGGTCGTGCAATAGTACATGGCCCGCACAAAAGTGCAGGAGCCACCAACTGGGCAGGATTTCTAGGCCAACTGAGCATGCGGGCCACCCGCTGGAAGGGTTTTTTGGCCGACTAAGTGGCACGGCCCATGTAGATCCATGCGAGCTAATGACTGGAGTTGAGATCTTTGCCTTTTGATGGTGTGGCTGTGAAATACGTCGTAGGGCTTAGGCTGGATCTTCACCTCTTGATCTTTTAGGCACACGAGCCATGGAAAAGGACACGGCCTGCGTCAGTATTTAGCTTCACGGTCCTATTGAATGGTAGTGGCTGTGGAAAAGGATATGGCTCGCACCTATACTTAGCCGAATTTCCCCCTTTGGTTTTCATGGGCCATGCAGAATGGCATGACCAAGCCATTCTTCTAAGTCGTGCAGGCTTCAACTCATTTCCCTTCACCGCATTTCTATCTACTACCACGATTAAGAACATGCCTTCGGTCTACTACTATCCTTACAAATGGCCTTCAAGTATCTACTACCATTATTGATAATGGTCTTCTACTCCGAATTGCTTACGAGCGATCTACAATGAAGCTCACAAAATAGGATCCAGATGCTCGTAAGGAGATAGGATCCATTAGGTTTAAATAAATCTACAAAATGAAGGATTTAGACAAGAAACCCAACAAAGGCTCTCTAAACTCCTTGTGATGTAAACCCAACTAAACCTAGCAATAAACCATACAAAAGCCACTAACAAATGTGCTAAATGCATTCGGAAACACATGCGTCTAGGTGCAGATAAATTCCCCCGCACTTAAACATTTACTCGTTCTCGAGTAAATAAGAATGAGTAAAGATCCAAGCAAAACATAGCGTGAAAAGAATTTCCCAAGACATTCAACACTTATTACTAAACTACCCTAGTTCCCCCAAAGATGTAGGAATCTCACAACTAAGGTGAAGTTCACAAAAATGAGTGTGAAGCTAAGTTGCTATACCAAAAGAACTTCCAAAAGACAATCAATGAGAACCATAGAATTTTTTCAACTTCTTTCAATTTTTGTAGGAACCCTTTCGGGTTTTCATCCTAGCATCCCACAATTTTTTATTTTGAGCTCACCTTTCACCTTTTTCCACACCATGGCCTCTCACTTTTGCATAGGTTTTTTAAACTATCCAAGCCTTTCTCATTGTTGCTCATGTGCACTTTTATGCATACGTTAACCAATGCATTTGACCCATTTATTAATACGTTTTGATTGGTTGATTACTAGTTTTAGTTAGATTTACACGACAAAGGGTTTAGATGACAATTATTGGTTAGATGACAATTATTGGTTTTCATATCTAAATCCCGAGTTTTGTCGAATTCATTGAATCTAATATACACTTTGTATTCACAAGCACTTAGATTTTCCTTTATGAGCATACTAGTAGGTTGCTCGTGAGTATTTTGACATCATTTTATAGAAGGCCATCTGCTAGCATGGTAGGAGATATTTGAAGACCATTTTCAAGATTGGTAGAATATATTTGAAGGTTATACCCTAGGATGATGGTGGACAGAAGGCCACAGACCAAAATCCATGGTAGTAGATAGAATTGGTCCGGAAAAGGTGGAGTCGAGTTGAACATGGTATAAAATGAAAGGTATCATCAACCAGCCGACATGAACCACCCTGTCATCACGAGTGTCACCTAGCATGCCTCAAGTTAGGGGTGTCTAGAACAAAGCGTGCCAACCAACACGGGTTATCCCGCAACCCCTTGGCACGTACTTATTTGGCACCAAATGGCCTGTGTCACTCAAATTGCTCCAGAGGCTAAGTATGTACACACACTGCACTGTTTCACATAGTCTGTGTCATTTCAAATCAAAAATTCAAAGACCACCCATGGGTACGAAGAAAACACAGATCTCTCTGTTCAACTGATTAAAAATACTTCCAGTCGATGGGATATGCCAAACGAAACGGGATGCACAATCAGAAGTTCAAAATGGGAAACCAACCAATGGCCTGTGCTGGCCAACACAGCCTGTGCCAGATGAGGCAACATGGCCTGTGCAGACCAGACAGGTTGCACGAGTTTTTCCATGACATACAACCCGTGTCATCACGAGGCCAACCAGATTTTCCACTGGTCATGTCAATTGTAGCTACTACGATTTTCTGGACGATTTGGGCCTTTTTCAAGGCAGAATTCCCTACTATTATATATAACAACCTATCTCTACAAGGGTTTAAGTTTATGCTAATTTTAGACTCTTAAGTGCAGGGTAGAGAGACAGAGAAAAACTCTTCCTTCTCTCTAAAATCTTTTCTCTTCTTCTCTTTATTTTTCTTTTACCCAAAGGCATTGAATCCAATGAAATATTTGGGTTCAATGCTTAGGAAGTAGTTAATTAACTTGGGGATTGTATTTTTATTCATGATTTTGTGTTGTTTTATGAAATTCTTTAGATCTGCATATTTCTATGTTATTATGCTGATTATGGTGGATTGTTCTTCATGTTCTTATTAATTGCATGATCATCACATTAAGACTGGCACACACTTTAGTCTACTTTCATGTTGGCACAATTATTGATATCCTTCGGGGAAGGAAACCTAGATGTACTTAGGGTAACGATAGTTCGGGACCGTATAGGTGTGTACATGTGGGTCGATGAGTCAACGTTTTGATCTACTATACACTAGTCTTAGATGGAAAAATGGCCTAAAGGGTTATGGATAGAGATAGCGTTAGTAGCAAAATAGGGTTAGCGTTAAGCAATCCTAGAGCCATCAATAAGGTGTTTCACCCCCTTTGCCTTTTTAGGCCTAGGGAGAAGCATTCGTGATGTGGTGCTCGAGATGTAATGACACAGGGGAGATTCATATCTGCACAACAGGTAGAACCGTTATTACACTCCCCTTATTAGAGAGGCGATGCAGATGGAAGATTACATGTGCACCCTACGTGATAGGTATGGAGAGTATTGACCATCAAGTGTCAAAAACACTAGAATAGGCCTGTATATCTTATATGTGATGGAATAGAGGATCGAGACAACACTAATCATGTTACATAAATACTCCATGAGTACTAGTTTATGTAGTTTATTTTCTTGTGATTTGAATGCTAGTAGTTGTTGGTCAAAACTTCCCCAAATTTTGTTATTGCAATACTAGCTATTCCTGACACGTGATTGGATTAATGACCCAATCGCAGTTGTGTGTTGTTAACTTTTAGATTCCTAACATCTTTGTGGATGACATGGTCTTACCACTATCTATCCCATAGATAGCATAGTAGTAGGAATGAGAGCAACAATATAAATTCTATCTTTGTTCTTTAATAGTCCTTTCAAGTTTAACGACGCCGAGAGGAGGCGGGTCAGTTGCCTTAGTCACCCATTCAGGTTTTTTTTACTTAGCCGGGTATATATTTTATCATTTAAAAAAATTAGAACTAAATGCCCCAAAGGTTGGCTTCATACTACAATGAAGATAAGCAAAAACAAACTAACACCACCAAAGTGTTCCATCATCCCAAACTACTACAAAAGATGCCCTCACACCTATAAAACCAAGTTTTCAAAAAATAAAAAAACTAAACAAGTTTTCAAAACAATGGAGAAAATAAATAGGGAAATAGTTATCATCAATATTCAAAGCAAAACAAGCATAAGTAGATAAAAGGAAAAGAAATTCCACCAAATGATGAAAGTGTTCCAATCCCTCCCCCACACTTAGTTCATGCATTGTCCCCAATGCATGTGACCAAGGTAGGAAAAAGGCTAGAAACACCAAAGGTCCTCAATGTCGCCCACTAAGTGTCTGGCTCTATTCATATGACACGACTCGTCCTGCTTGAATGCCTCATGTCGGCTTGTAGCACGAGGCTTAGCATAGTCCATACCAAACCCTTGTTCCTTCAAATTTTTGTTGCAGAATTCCGGCACCCAAAAACACGAAAGCCAAGCATAATACTGTTTCATCCAAAATATTTGATGACTAAAAATCCATTAAAAAAATCATCAGTATTGAAACACTTTCTAAAAACCTTTTGAAAATTTTTCATAACCTACCAGGACAAACTCAATGCACCATTTCTTTATTGTAGTCCTCATGACTTGTTTACCTTAGGAGATCCCATTAATGGATTGGATCATCAAGCGGAAGATTTTACTCCTCAACTAATCCAAATTTCCTCACTCATAGTAATGTTTGACCCTTTGTCCATTAACTAGCCATTATATTCCATCCTTCTCCTTTTTCACCTCTATTGCACCTTGAGCACCACAGAAGAACCCATCTACCCCGACCAAAATTTACCTGAAAAGAGATAAAATCGAGATTGGTTAAGAAGGACTTTTTATCCCAGCACAAAGTTCTTCTTCACTATTTTCTTGTCATACCGTGCTTTCGTCCTTTTCTTGTAAATTAGTGCGGTCTCATAGGAGTCGTACCTAAAATCTTCAAGTTCTTGTAATTGCAACTTCCTATGTTTTCTGGCTTCATTCAAGTCAATGTTCATATGGTTTACTGCCCAATGTGCCTCGTACTCGACTTCGACTTGGAGGTGTCATCTCTTACCAATGAGGATCTGGAAGGGTGACATTCATATGAGAGTTTTGTGGGAGATCCAGTAGACCTAAATCATGTCATATTAACAGGAACTCCAATCCTTTATAGGAAAAATAATATTTTTACAAGAATGGCCTTAATTTCCCGATTGGATATCTCCGCTTGATAATTTGTTTATGAATGGTAAGCGGTGGATGTCCTATGAGTCACTTTGTATCCCTTCAACAAGGATTCCATGATCCAATTTCAAAAATGACTTCACCTTTAGCTAATTATAGTCCGGGGGATGCAAAATCGAGAAGGGTTGTCAGATTTGAGAAAATTCATCATTTTTGCCTCATCATTGTGCCTTGTTGCCTTGGCTTCTACGCATTTGGACATGTATTCCACCACCACTAGAATACAGCGGTACCATTTACATTCAGGTAAAGGTCCCATGAAATTCATTCCCCATACATAAAAAATCTCAACCGACATAGAGAAGGCTTGGGGCATCCCATTCTTGAATGAGATGTCACCTATTCTTTGGCAACGATCACAACATTGAAGAAAATCTCTGGTATGTTTCCACATGTTAGGCCAATAAATCCCACATTCTAATACTTTTTTTTATTGTTCCTTAATACCTGAAATGTCCACCACTATCGGAAGAACGGAAAAGTGTAAGGATGGTTTCTAGTTCCTCTTCGGGAATACACCTCTTAATCTCTTAATCGGTACAACACTTCCATAAGTATGAGTCATTCCAAAAATATTCTTTTGTCTCATTTGCTAACATGTCCTTTTGTGCCTAATCATAATAAGTTCTCCCGTGGCTAGGTAGTTAATTATATCGGCATACCAAGGTTGACAAGCTGTCACCCCGAATGATTGTTCGTGGGGGAAATTCTTGCTAGATGGGTTCCAACTTGTGCTTCTCCTTGGTGGGATCTAGGCTCTTGACTAGTGTCAATCTGCTCAAATGGTCGGCTACACATTCTCACTACCCTTTTTTAATCTCTCACCTCAAGGTCAAACTCACCCAAAATAAGTATCAACCTAATAAGTCTAAGTTTCGCTTCTTTTTTGTCATCAAGTTGAAAAATGCAACATGATCCGTGTACAAAATGACTTTAGAACCTTGCAAGTAGAGTGTGAATTTCTCAAGGGCAACTAATATGACCAGTAACTCTTTTTCCATTGTGGAGTAGTTGTGTTGCGCATCATTTATAGTTACTCTCTTATAG
>JAULKK010255569.1:0-15227 GCA_032355705.1 Rubia peregrina
CATTGGACCCAATATCATTTGAATGTGGCCCGGGAAATATCAATGCAAACCCTTTCATCACAGTTTGTTGAATTCTAGCTACTAGGGAGGGAAATTACATTCATATTCCATTTCATTGTCAGGCAAATTATATGGTATCTCTGACGTATTGTAAGTATAGTATCTTCTGGGTAATTTTGTGTATTTCATATTGTAAAGGGTGCATTATATTATATGAAATTGTGTATTATCATGATTTGATTGTAATTTTACATATATATTGTATACACAAATAATAATATTAAAATACATATATACAATACATACATACATACATATATACATACATATATATATATATACATATATATATATAGTCTTGGTTATTCAGAGGTGAGGTATAAGAATTGATGCGAAAGTGGATCTATGAAAGTGTACCAGGTGAATGAGACCTGATATTCCTACCATGATCCATGCATGTTCGTTCTGTTTAGAGATCGAATTTTCTGTTCACAAGCCATGTACATCAGCCTTATCCAAAGATCACGTTTTGATTTTATGATGATAGAGCGGACAAGATACCGTCTAGACAGATGATTTGAAGTTGAATAAACATTAATTTAATTAATCTAGTAGATAATAGCAAAATACGAATTTTGAAAATAAATTACGTAAGGTTGTCATTCAGGGCAACGGCTATAAAGGACCATATTTGGGGGAGGGGGTTGAATTATTCAAAATGCTGAAATGATCAGGGGGCGGAACTTTCAGGGGAAGTATAAACTCTCTTAACTGCTGCCAAAACTGAGTTGGGGCGATCGCACCGACTCGACCCCTCAGTTCCGCCACTGATCAAGGTATATATCAAATGACTTGGTATATTTCGCCGACCATTTTATGTTCTTTTTTGTTTCTTTATGTCAGATGGAATATATGCTAAAATAGGGTCTTTTTGCTTAATTATCTGGACTAATTTATCAAGTATTCTATGCCTATCTGTTGTTTTCCCCTGTAACTGGATTAGCTGGCCAGATGGAAAACCCCTTGGGCTTCTAGTCTCTACTCTAGTAACAGTGTAGGAGAAATCCAAGTCGGAGTAGTCTAGTCGACTTACTCTCGGCGTATCTGTGATTGGATTTAGACTGGTGGATTTTGGTTGTCCAGGACATTACAGCTCTGGGTGATGCGAGTTATAGATGTTTTACCTGCTAGATAGTTAGATGCTCTAGGGCATTAGACATTAGGATTTTCAGATGTATTCCTTCGCACTTTTTAGCTGGTAGTTATAGCGTGTTTCAGCGCTTCAGATACGGATTAGGTTTTCAACTTACTCTGTAATCGTACAAATTGCTTCCCTTTGAGGAAATCATATTATTAGGGTTTGGGGAGCCTAATATACTTCCCCCCACCAATGGTGGTTTAATTATATATAAAAAAAAGATAGTGGAGTTAAATTGGAGATGAGAGTTATGGAGATGGTAGTTGAGGAGAGAGAGTGATTATATTATTTAAAAATTGAAAAAGTAGGAGTTAGAGAGAATCACCATTGTGGATACTCTAAGACACAACCAAAATCTAACACCAATCAGTTCAAGAGTAAAGCAACAATAACGGCGATGGACAAAAGGCATGTCTTCATAAGGATAAACTTAGGAATTGATTTTGAATTGGATTTGGATGATATTTTGGATTGAACTGTTTCTACATAGAAGAGACATCAGATTAGACATATCTTTACCCACTTTTTAGTGTAGAATTAGTTGAGACTTCCGCAGACATATTTTCTTATAATTTTTCAGATTTTGGTATGCCGCAGAGGCCATTTTGCCCAAACGAAACACATTTTCTGGGAGTATTTTCTTTTCATACATTGAATTCAACATAATGTTTTTAGATTATTTCTTTTGCGATTTTTATATGCATATCATGAGTAGATAATTTGTTTATCGACAGAGAATAACGAGTGTTAGTTTATGAATTGTGAGATCTAATTGTTATATAATTGATTCTTGCGTGTTCTTGATTGTTCTTGGTTTAATTTATTCTTAGCATGTTGAAACCTGGTCAACTTGAATATTGTTAGGATAATGCTAGCTAATTCTACCAATACGTAATCGTTGGAAATGGTTAGTAAGTAGCACATTCTTGTGAAAAACAGCTACCTAACTAAGACTGTAATAGCAAGATAGGGAACAATTAAGTATGCATTGCTATTTGCTTTTACTTTGGTAATAGCTATATCAGGTTCTTTTATTTCTTAATTCTATCAAAATGTGTATCTAGTTCAACGAATACTTTCCGGGAGCATTTTGGTAAGGGAAACAATTAGTTAATTATAATTGGTCAATTGTCGACAAGGTAAGAAAGAATTGGGGAGGTTAAGCGTACCTACTTTCCTATATATAACTGATAGATACGTAAGGATTAATTCATTATTGCGCCTATGATCGATGTTAAACTAATGTGAGTTATTTTGATCCGATTACATTCATTATATATTTTTTAAATTTGTAATATGGTTAATTTTCAGTTAATTTTTATATTTGATATTAGTTAGTTTCATTATTAGTATAAGATAAAATCTTGAAAATTAAGGCATGGTGGCTACACCAAAATTGTTCTATATTAGTAGGTATTTTTATTATATTTATTGCTTCGTTCCTCGTGGGATCGACTCTACTTGCTAGTGTACTAATCTCATCTATAGAGTTTGCAAATTATTTTGATGAGTGAAACGATGTTCACTACCTTTTCATATACACGATGTTCACCACCAGTATTAGCCTTTGGGGCCCGGTGCTCCATACTTAAAAAAGAGATGCCATCTTGGTTTCATATGAACCATTGATTTCTATTGTTGATTAAATCTCAACCAATAAAATTGTGTCCATATAAACTAAATATGAAACCCTAAATATAGCACACGCTCATTTCCCTTCTATTATCCTGCATTTACCTCATCTTCATTCTCTCCCTCCTCTTCTACCACCTCTCCCTCTCCGCCGCCACCGTCACCGCCACAACCAAGCCCCTGGTGAGCGTCATTTTACTTGCCAAATAAACTGCAAACTCAGGAAAATACTATTAGTACACCGGTAAGCAGGGTCGATCCCATGAGGAGCAAAATCAATAATTCCAATTTCTCTTCCTACTAATTTCACAAACTTTTTCGGTGATGCCACCATGCCTTAATTCTAGAATGATTTCTAACACTAAAATTTGAAAAGAATGAATCTAAAAATGAGAAATAAATATATGTGTGAATGATATCAGCTAAGAATAACTCATGCTAGCTAGTTACTATCAATCATAGGCACAATGATAAATCAATTCTTACACATCTATCGGTTATAGGAAAGTAGGTACGCTTAACCCCCCCCCCCAATTTTTTCTTACTTTATCGACAGTTAATCAATTATAATTGAAATTATGGTTTTACCTAATTAATTTATTAGGTACTGCCGTGTTCCAACATAAACTATTAAATCAAGTGTGAAACAAAATGTAAAGCAAGAGCACAGAGACTTGGTTATGCAGTTCGGTAAAAAACACCTACATCTGCGGGGCCTAGCACATGGTGAGCGTCATTTTACTCGCCAAATAACCTGCAATTTCAGGAAAATACTAATTAGTACCCTGATAAGCAGAGTCGATCCCACAAGAAGCAAAAATGATTTCTATCACAAAGGTTGCAAAGAATGAATCTAAAAATGAGAAATAATATATATTAAAGGATATCGGCTAAGAATAACTCATGCTAGTTAATATCGATCATAGGTGCAATAATAAATCAATTCTTACACATCTATCTGTTATATGGAAGTAGGTACGCTTAACCTCCCAAATTCTTTCTTACTGTATCGATAGTTAATCTATTATAATTAATTAACTGTTTCTCTTACGAAAATGTTCCCAGAAAGTAATCGCTAAACTAGAACACATCTTGATAGCATTAAGAATTAAAAGAACCCGATATAGCAATTATTCAAGTATTCGCAAGTAGTAATGCACACTTAATTATTCCCCATCTTGCTATTACAGTCTTAGCTAGTTAGTTGTTTTTCAGAAGAACTCGCTACTTACTAATCCCATCCAACAATTATGTATTGGCGGAAATTAGATAGCTATATTCTAAAAATATTCAAGTTGGCCAGACTTAAACATATTGGAAATAAAATTCAATCAAGAACAATCAATAACATGCAAGAATTAATTATAAAGTAATTAGGCCTCACGATTTAAAATTAACGTTCGTTATTCTATGCCGATATATGAATTAGCTACTCATCATAATTAAACTAAACAAATAAAATATATAATAAATAACCTAATTAATATAATAAAAACTAACGAACTAACCAGGAATTGGTTTGCACTCCTTCAAAACCAAATAATTGAGTCCCCCAAATCATACAACGAACTGGATGTTTTCAAAAGAATCAACGAACTGGAATTGTGTGCAAACTAAAACTCCTCCTTATAAACTATTGGAGCAGATTAACCAACTTCCAACCGGTGGGGTACACCCGTGGGTGTTACTCCTCCTTCTAAACTAACCTACTGCATGCGTGAATAATGTTTCGCCGTCAATATTTCTACAAACTAAAACCTAATAGAACTAAAAACGAAAAGAAGTAATATGATATGCTACCAAAACTAATAATTATCTCAGCA
Source organism: Rubia peregrina (assembly GCA_032355705.1). NCBI lineage: Eukaryota > Viridiplantae > Streptophyta > Magnoliopsida > Gentianales > Rubiaceae > Rubia > Rubia peregrina. Next base: position 4,654 of record JAULKK010255569.1, read on the forward strand.
TCTCTGTATCCGTGTGTATATATATACACGGTTGAGAACCCAAAACCAAATTACAATCGGACTATTCTTCCGGGAAAAGAAGGAAATATAATAAAATCTATTCTAATTCTAATTAACTAATTCCCAAAATCAAGGAATTTCAATTGGAAAGAGATAATACAATCTTTATCAATATGGGAATTGAATATCTTAATTTCTTCAACTCCATATTTCTTCAATAATTCACTTTCCACCCCATAACTTAAGCAATATTGCTTTTGTCTCCCTTTCTTTATCCCTGGAATAATGTTTTATAAAATAAGAACATTTTCTATTGGAGCACATCACCTCATTAAAAACCTTAACTTGAAAACTCAGTGGGAAAAAACCATTGGTTAAGGGAAAAAGAGTACAATGTATAGCTCCCTCTCAATTCTTCACATAGCATGAATTCCTGCATCAAAAATACCAAAAGTGCAAATTATATCTCAATAAAATAATAATAATTCCACAAAATATGAACACAATATACCACACATCGGTCGTGGGTATGGTAAGCGGCTGCTGTTCCTAGATTGGCGTTTTGACAGACCCGGCTAGAGGCGTGTGAACATTACGCACGGTTGGAGGTGAGCTTGGCATATTCGGCGACGGACTAGGTTACGAAGCTGCAGTCAGCGGATAGACCCAGGAATGTTCAGGCATAGTTTAAGTTTCTAGTACACACTGTAAAATAGAATCATCTAAAATAATGGAGAATTTGGCTAATGTAGGCGGCTCTAATACCCCTAAAGAGACAGACGAAAGTTCCAAAAAATCAGACATATTAAGTGATGATGGAGCAGTGTCAGAACTAGTACAAATCACAAGTAGCTCATCAAACCAAGAATAACGAGTGATATACGATCAAAACAATGATAACCCTTGTACTGTGAACTGTAATCCCAAAAAATGCACCACATATTCCGAGGTGTCAGCTGATGCGCAGCATAAGGGCTTAAAATGGAAAAACTCGACAGTCAAAAGGATGAAAATTGGAGCAGTCAGGAGGTGCAAAAATAAGATAGAGCAGAGACTAACCAGATAAAACAGGCATTGGCAGTATGTTGATGATGTAAGCTACAGCAGAGAGCAAATCATACCAAACGGAAAGAGCATCGACAATCTTGTCTCGATGGTATAACGATGTTTCCGCTCTGCCTGGCCATTTTGCTCTGGAGTGTAGGCAGATGAAAGTTGTTTATGAATGCTCTTGGACGCAAAATGTGATCGCATGCGATGATTCAGAAACTCGATAACACCATTATTTGAAAAACATTAATTGAGGTAGAAAACTGGTCCTTAACCAGAGCCTTAAAATTCATATAAGCCACTACAAAATAGGACTTTCTTCGCAGTTGATATAACCAATTGAACCGAGAAAAATTATCAAGAAAAATGACATAATTAGAATACCCAGCATGAGAGACAACATGATAGGGTTTCCAAAGATCACAATGAACTAAATCAAGTATGCGTGGTGGGTATTTTTAATCATCATTAAAAGAAATACGCTTGAATTTATCCATCACAAATTATTAATACAAAACAAGCTTAGGTAGGAAACTAGTAATAGATAAACAACCAGTCCTACTTAACGATGAAATAACAGAAAAAGTAACATGTCTTGAGCAAGTATGTCGGAGCTCATATTCATGCTTTGGCTTTATTTACATTAACAAAAAAAACTAAAGCAGCACCACCATAATCTAAAATATAGAGACCTCTCTCAATGTGACCTTGACCCATGAGCTCCTTGGTAACCTTTTTTTTAGAGCAAAATAATTATCATCAAAACAAACAACATTATTCAGATCCCGAGTAACTTTATGATAGATAATAAATTCTTGGTAATAATAGGAATCTACAAGACATAAAATAAGTAAGAGAATCTAAAATCCAGGAATTCCCCGTATGAGAAATATTCAAAGAAAAACCATTGCTAAAATAAACACGATGATTACCATTATAAGGAGCAACGTGATTCAAGTAGGAGGATCTAGCAGTCATGTGTATAGTAGCTCTAGAGTCATTGTACCAATAAGAAGTAGCATTAAATTGCTGAGGTTGCTGAGGTAGATATGTATCTACGGAATTGGCGATGTCATTGTGAGATACATGTGAAAGCTTCCAAAAAAATAGAGTAAGATAATCAGGACAATGACACCACTGTCCCTGGTAAATGCCACCACAACGCCCACCAGGTGCGGCCGAGTCACCACTGCCTAGAGCTTGTGAGCCACCAGTGGCTCCACGTCTATGGCCGCGGTCACGACCTTCTCTGTCACATTAGATGTTGCAGCCTCCTCTCCCACGAGTTGGCTATCCAGATGATTTCTAAAAGGCAGTAAAAGAAGTAGATACTGGTCTAAATGTTGGATTCAAAAGAGCTTTATGAGAAAACAAAAATAGTAAACAACTCAGAAAAAGATGAATTCATTCCACGATAAAATAAAAGAATAATTTCATCATTGGAAATAGTTTTACCCAAATGTCACAATTCATCAATATGATGCTTAAAGTGAGTATTATAATCTTGAACAGAATGATCATCTTGATGAATTCTCATTAGGTAATCATGAAGGTGAAGGCTACGTGCACAAGAACTATTATGATATTTAGTTGTTAGATCCTCCCATATCTGAGTGGAAGTCATCATATCGTTGATAACAAACAAAGAAGCAAAAGAGAAGGATGGGAACAACAAAGTCTGAACTTGCTGATTATTCAAATCCAATCATCATAAGCATCCAAAGTCGTTGATTTGACAGAAGATTCAGATTTAATGGGAGTTTTTTCACGAGATCCCTTGTCAGAGAAATTAGTTGGTGGATATTTACACTTCTTGGATCCATCAATAAATCAAGAAAATAAAAGAAAAGGAATGCTAAAGAACATATACAACGATAGACTAGCCTGTAGAGCTGCTGCAGTCAGAGGACAAACCCAAGAATGTTCAGGCACAGTTTGAGCTCTTGATACAGACTGTAAATCAGACTCATCTAAAATAATTGTGAATTCAGATTATGCAGGCGGCTCTAACAGCTCTGAAGGCACAGACGAAGGTTCCAAAAAATAGAGACATCAAGTGATGGTGTAGCGGTAGCAGTAGCAGACTCAGTGTGAGTCACAAGGAAAAGTAGCTCATCAAACCGAGCATGACGAGTGATATGCTCCTTCTTTGTGAATGGATCAAAACAGTGCTAGCCCTTGTACTGTGAACTATAGCTCTAAAACAATGCACGGCATACTCTAAGGTGCCAACTTATGCCCAACATAAGGGCGTAAAATGGAAAAACCAAACGGCCAAATAGATGAAAATTGGATTATTCAGAGTCCTACAAAAAATAATAGAGAGCAGAGACTAATCATATAAAACCAACATTGGTAGCCTATTGATGATGTAAGCTACTATAGAGAAAGCATCATACCAAAATCAAAGATGAATTCCGGAATGAAAGAGCATTGATAATACTGTCTGTTATAACGCTGCTTCCAATCTACATGACCATTTTGCTCTGGAGTCTAGGGACATGAATGCTGGTGATAAATTCCTTTGGACGCAAAATGTGATCATGTGCAATGATTCAGAAACTCGGTGCCACCATCACTCTAAAAAATTTAATTGAGGTAGAAAACTAGTTCTCAACCAGAGCCTCAAAATGCATATGAGCCTCTACAAAATAAGACTTTCATCGCAGAGGATATAACCAAGTGAACTGAGAAAAATCATCAATAAAAATGACATAATAAGATTACCCAGTATGAAAGACAACAGGACGGGGTCCCGGAATATCACAATGAACTAGATCAAGTATAGGTGGTGCACATTTTAAAATATAATTAAAAGAAAGACGCTTGCATTTAGCCATCTCAAAAGTAGGACACAAATGAGGCTTAGAAAACAAACTAGTAATGTATAAACAATCAGTCCTGCTTAAAGATGAAATAATAGGAAAAAGAACATGTCCTAACCGACTATGCCAAAGCTAAAATGAGGCTTTGTCTTTATTTTCATTAGCAAAAGAAACTGAAGCAGCACCACCATAATCTAAAATGTAGAGATCCCTCTCGGTGTGTCCTTGGCCCACGAGTTCCATGGTAACTTCATTCTTGATTATAAAATAATTATACTAAACAAACAATATTCAGATCCCAAGTTAACTTACTGATAGATAGTAAATTCTGGGTAATAATAGGAATCACCAAGATGTCAAATAAAGTAAGAGAGTTAGAAATTGGGGAATTCCCAGAATGAGAAATATTCAAAGAAAAATCATTACCTAAATAAACATAACGATTACCATTATAAGGAGCAATATGATTCAAGTTGTAGGATGTAGTAGTAATGTGATTAGTAGCTCGAGAGTCCTTATGCCAAATCTGAAGCAACATTATATTACTAAGGTTGTGAGGCTGAGATGTATCTACAAATTGGCGATGCCATGACGAGATACATGAGAAAGATTCCAACAAAACTGAGCAAGATGACTAGGACAATGGCACTATTGGCACTGGTAGGTGCCATCACCCCGGTCTCAGGTGCATCCGAGCCACTGCCACTGGCTCCACATCGACTTCCGCGACCACAACCTCCTCTGCCATGCCAGTTGTCACAGCCTCCTCTGGCATAAACTGGCTATTTGGATGATTTCTGAGAGGCATTAAAAGTAGCAGATATCGGTCAGAATGTTAGAGTCAAATGAGCTTTATGAAAAAAGTTCAAGAGCCTTAGCCTTAGCAACAATAGTAAACAACTTCGATGGAGGATCAATGATCATCTGAGCAAATGCAAACTCAGAAAATGATGAATTAATGCTACAAATAAATAAAATAATAATATCATCAATGGAAACAGTGTCATCCAAATTGCACAATTCATCAATATGATGCTTAAAGAGAGTATAATAATCTTGAACGGAGTGATCATCATGATTAATGCTCATTAGGAAATCATGAAGGTGAAGACTACGAGCACAAGAACTATTGTCATATTAAGTAGCTAAAGTCTCCCATACCTGGGTGGAAGTCATCATATCATTGACAACCAACATAGAGACGGGAGAGAGGGATGAGAAAAGCAAAGCATAAACTTGTTGATTGTGCAAAACTGATCATCAAGAGCATCCAAAGTCATTGATTTGACAGAATATTCAGTTTCAATTGGACTTTTATTGCCAGATCCCTTGTCAACAGAATTAGTTGGTGGATCTGGACACTTCTAAGATCTATCAAATAAAATCAAGAAACATAAATGATCGTAAAACAAAAAGTAACTTGAGTTCGCTAGTTTGCATAGTTAGAACCATCAAACTTGATGGTGATGCAGTTGATCAACGTAGAAAAGACTCCAAGAAGAACAAACAAAAACTAGTCCGGACACAAAAGAAAATTAAATAGAACCAACCGCACAAAAAGCTTGTGATTGACAGTGGACGACTGACTTATCATTTGTGTGTGGAGAAGAAAGTAGTAGCAGAAGAGATAACCGGCATCGGTGCGTGGATCATTGCATAAGATGACAATTAGCAGCACGTTGAGAAGATGGGTTGTGCGTGCATGTTGTGGCAGACATGCAGAAAATCAGTAACAATTGCCTGTATCTATTTGACAGCGATCACCAGGAAGAATGGTGGTGGGGGTGCGTGGAGATCGGAAAAGCTAAGAGAGCATTCTGGAAAAGCCAGAGAATATAGACTTAACTAATACTATGATAAAAAGTCAAACCTGCAAATAATTGTTGCCATGTGACCCACACCCCGTGGGGTTATTATCTCTAGAGAAATTACCCGTGGGATGCAAGACAATTAAATATAAAATTTATAGATTTTGCTACCGTAATCACTGCTAACTACTATAAGGAAGCTAGTGGCAAGTCTGAGGTTGTCCATAGAGACACTAGAACTTAAAGGTTAGAAAAACACTACTCACAATCAGGAATTACCCCAATTGTGTGCCAGGAATAGCTAGCTACTCACAATCGGGCATCACCCCGTCATATGAATTTGATCCTCAATTCTATCAAATATAGACATGTAAACCTAATATAATGCTTATGTCACATAGTGTGAAGAAGGACGATAATTTTCAATGTATTTCACACAAATGTTAGGCTCTCTCAAAACCATCTCACCACCTCGGTAGTTAGGGATGAGTTCTAATCTTTCTGACTCCGCATTTCATCCCCGTAATCTCACTCCTAGTGCTAACACGTCATCTCTTAAAGGACTTAAGCCTCGCATAGGTAGCAACCATTAGATGCGGGAGTAACTAGTCACTACAAACTATAATGCTTAATTAAATGGGAAAGCTAGGGTTTCCCCCGTCAAGAATTTGAATACAGCAACCCCCTGGTCAACCGTTCCTAACATGAAATCCCTCACACAACTAGCTAGTTAGAATTAATTTTTATTTGTTCAGTACTCTGAAGATAACATGAATTTACTCCTCACCCTCGTATTGTCGAACCTACAAGGGCGTTAATCTAACACTCACAAATTAGCAATTATAGCCTAGCACAATATTATACTACGAATGAAATTACGGATGCATCAAAACCTATACCATGGCATAAATCATATAAGAATATATAGAAACCTGAAATCATACAAAAATATTCAAAAGCATAGAAAATTAGAGCAATCTTGAATCTCACTAATCCATAATCATGTCATGAATACAAATATCACCCTAAGAAAATATTTTACTCTAGAGACATGAAACACCTGACAATCATTGGGTTTAATGTCATAGTTCTAGGAAAATAAATGAAGAGAGAAGATGGCCTCCTTCTCATCCCACAACTAACTAGGAAGAATAATAAAGACCAAACATAAACCCTAGGATACTAAAGGTTGTTTATATAGTAGGTAGAATTAGGTCTTGAAAGGCCAAGAAGCTAGGAAACCCTAGCAGCCATACTGACACGGGTCGTGCCATATCGCACGCCCCATGAATAGTGCAAAGGATATTGGTAGGAAGCCATTCCTGGGATTTTTCAGCTCACCTACCATGCTGAATTGCATAGCCTATTGTCTAGAGTTATCCCTTTCATCTTCTAAGTGCACGGGTCGTGCAGGATTGCGCTTCCCATCGACTGGAGACCTTCAAAATGCCTTAAGGTCATGCGGGAAATGCAACCTTGCACGTTCCGTCATCTAGACCTTCAATGCTTGCATTTCTTTGGGAACAGGCCGTGCTAGTTTGCATGGCACACCTGCTGGCCTTCATCTTCTTAACACGAGCTATAGCACGATCTGTCTGAGTGTGCACGGGTCGTGCCATTGATTGACTCTTCCGGACTCATCTTTCTTTCTTCGACTCATCTATCTACTACCACGTTTGAACTTGTGGTCTTCGGCCTTCTACAATCTTTGCTAATTGATACCGCACAAGGTTGTACAAAACCTTGCGGAAGAACTTAACAAGCAGAGTGCTTCCCAAAGATACAAATTTATAAGTTGCTCTCGTGCTTACTACTAACCTTTTATAGAGTAGCTAGTGGCAAGTCTAAGGTCGTCCAAGGAGATACTAGAATTTGAAAGTTAACTACACAAAACCCACAATTGGGTGTCACTCTGATTGTATGTCGAGAATAGCTAGTGCTTTAAACATAAGATTGGGGGGGTTTTGTCTAACAACTATTGATAATACAAATAGAGAGAATTAACTATAATAAATTAGCCTTGGGGAGATTTGCGTGACTTCTATCACATGTAAGACATATAAACCTATCTCATTCCTATGTCACATAGTGTGGAGATAGCTGGGAATTCCAAATATCTGTCACACAAAGGTCCAGCTCCAGTTTTAGAAGCTACCACACCGTCTCCGTAATTAGGGAAATGGCATCGATCAAACTGTGGATTCCCTCCTCTTTCCCCATCAATCTCACTCCCAATGCTAACGAGCCCCCGTTTAAAGGAATAAAGCCTTGTGTAGGTAGAAACCATCATATATGAGAGGGAGAACAATACGTCCCAGAACTCCATTATGGCACCAATCCCTAGGCCTGGAGAGACAAAGAAATTGGCATATCGTGATGACTCTAAGGTTGACACGACCCTAGTTGCTACACAATAACCCTAGTCGCTACAAACTATCATGCCCATTCTATCGAGGTAAGTATAGGGTTTCCCCTCGTTAAGAATCAGGTAGAGTTCCTAGATGAATCATAATTACACGACTGGCCAATTAGGATATAGTCTAAAGATTGAGACAGTACTCTCGGGGTAGCATGCATGAAATCACTTCCCCGGTACTCTCAGACACACAATAGCTCTAATCTAACACTTTCAAGATAGCAATTCAAGCCTAGCGCGATGGTATACTACACATGAATCTTTGGGTGCATCATAGAACAAACATGGCACCTTACAAGAATATAAAGAAAAAATTAAGCACACAATTCATAGAACATTAAAGATAGGGAAATTTAAGAATCTCACAAAGTCCACATCAAGTTATGAACACAAATAATTCCTCAAGAAATAAACTACTCTAGAGAAACTGAATCCAAAGAAATTATTTGATTCAATGCCATAGAAACAAATTAGAAAAAATAAATGAAGAGAGGATATAGCCTCCTTCTCTCTATTCCTACTCTTAGATCTAGGAATTATGACCCAGCCTCTACTTTCTACTTCTAGAACTAAAAGGAGAAAAACTCTTGAGAGATAATTCTCGTCTTCCTACATACCTTTCAAAAACTAAGATCTACATTATTACTAATTAGTAAACTTAAGAAGACTAAAGGCTTTTTATATAGGAAAAGATAAATGGGCCTCTAAATGCCCAAGTTTTGAAAACCCTAGGGAAACCCTAATGCCACCACTAGTGCCACATCACCACAGGCTATACAAAAGCACGCGGACCGGGTAAAAGAGGGCAGGCCGCGGACTGGAGTCTTTGTTCTGATTGCGCAGGCCACCGTCTGAAGTCTTCGTCCTCAATTTTTGAGTGTGTGGCCTAGTAAAAGCCCGTGGGCCACAAACTAGAGTCTTCATCCAGGTTTTCTGATCGCGTGGCATATGCAAAAAGTATGTGGGCTGCGTTCTGGAGTCTTCATTCTCGTCTTCTAAGTGTACGGTCTCGTAAAAGCTTGCGGGTCATGGACGGGAGTGTTCGTTCTTGCTTCTTTGATCCAGGCGTTCGTGCAAAAGCATGCGGCCTATGCCTGGACTTAGTCTCCTTGGCACTTTGGTTGGCACATGCCATGTAAATCTACAGGGGTCGTGCCAGTCTTCAACTCTTTCAAAACTTGGCTTTTCTTTCAACTTGTATGCGCTCCTACAGGTGAATCACTGATCAGATTTGGATGTTCTTGTAGTTTATTTTATAGCGCTCGAGAAGAAGAATCCAATTATGCCACTCTTGGAAGATGATTCTTCTCTGATCATTCCCTGAACTCGATTTAGCTCCAGGATCACAATTCATCTGTTTCTATGTCTTCCTTCTTCAACCCTGCTATCATGTACAATGTTTTAACTTGTGACCTTCAGTCTTCTACCATTCTATCGAATGGCCTTCACTAAACTATTCCAAAGTGCTACGAGCTATCTGTAAATTAGCTCACAAAATAAAATCCAGATTCCCATCAACACAAAAATTCATTAGACTCAAAATAGGTTAAAAAATGAAGGACTTAGATATAAAAACCAAAAATGGTAATCTAAACCCCTTGTGATGTAAACGTATCTAAACCTAGAAATCTAGCCACAAAATGACAACAAAAGAGATGTTAAGTGATTTAGAAAATACATGCATTTGACGTCTCACCAAATCCCCCACACTTAAACCTTTACTCATCCTCGAGTTAACAAGAACAAGCAAAGATCTAAGCATAAACTAGAATGCAAATATTTCCCAAAACACCCAACATTCTATTCCTATATTACCCTAGCCCCCAAGAAATAAGAACCTTTCACATTCTTATATCCAAAAAAACTAAAACAATCTAAACAACCATCATACTAAATTAAAAAGGTAAGTACACAAAGTATTTATGTAAAACTAGTTTACTCTATCAAAGAAGCTACCAAAGACAAATCAAGAGAAACATAGAATAGTTTCAATTTCTCTCATTTTACCTAGGAGCCCTCTCTGATTTTCATCCTATTCACACTTTTTTCCCTTGCACACCCTCACCTTTTTCTAAACCATTTGGCCCTCACCTTTTTTCACACCATTTAAGCTCTCATTTTTGCATAGGTTTTTAACCTACCTGGGTCTTCCCATTTTTGCCTAAGTTTCCCTTTCGGGTTTTCGACATTGCGGGATCTATATTTTTATTATTATTTTAAATGTAACACCCTCATTTCGACCGACTTTCTCATTAGCAAGTCTTAAGTCTTTTTAGGGTGGGTTACTAAAAGTCCAACTAGAGTTGAACTTCAAATGTAGAATGAGCAAAGATTATGCGGAAGCGTATAACATAATTTATAGCAACTATTACAGTACAAGTTTTACAGAATAAAGATTATTTAACAGTAGTTTAAGATTCGGATTGAAGACATGTAACTAAAGTGTTATTACGCACTAAAATTTATTTTACTCGA
>JAULKK010255895.1:0-15224 GCA_032355705.1 Rubia peregrina
TGTTAAGACAAATCTAGCGATATGTCACATGATATATTTATTGTTTATATATTAATTTATATTTAGGGTCAAAGTTTGTAAAGTTTGCCTCTGAAAAAACAAATAAGAAGTTTAAAGTGGGACGGAGGGAGTATATATTTTTTCAATTCCATTACCATATCATCACAAATGTGTGGTACAGTAATACCATGGTAATATTTTTCAATACCATTACCATATCATCACAAATGTATGGTACGGTACTACCATACTACATCATCATTTCCTAACATATTCGGTACAAATGGCACGTGGTTCAGTTGGTTTGATATTTTGGTTTAAAATGCCAGCTCTAGTACTTGTTGTCCCTGTGATTGTCACTATGAATTTGATGAAAATATTGACATGCAAGCCAATCAGGATAGGCTACAGCAGTTCATGATTGGACTGAATGATGAGTATGATGACCTAAGAGACCAAGTGCTCGTAATGGACCCATTGCCTACAGTTGGAAAGGTATACTCTCTGTTCACAAAGAAGGAGTAGCATAGAAGTGGAAAGAAATTTCATGAAAGCTATAAAAAATTTAGTAGCTATGATGGTGAGGCAAGCACCAAGACTAGGCAAAGCAAGAAGGTTTCTTAGAAAAGAAAAGTATCCGAGGTAAAGAATTCACTAAAATGTAACTATTTCCACAAGAGTGGACACTTGAGGGAGTCTTGTTTCAAATTGAATGACTACCCTAAATGGTGACTAGATCCTAGTAAAGGGAAGAGCAGTCCCTATATTAATGCAACACCATCATCAGGAATCATGGATGAAACCAATCAGGCTGTACAAGGCGTACAATTAGAAATTGGAGATAATAAAGGGATAAGGAACATGTAGTCTATGATTGCAAACTTGATCTAGATGGAGTTTGGCAAATTCATCGAAGGAAAAGGAAAGGATCAAAGTGTAGAAACTGGGGAGATGATGAACTTTGCACATCTGGACTTCTCAGGTAGCCTCATAAGTTATCTTGCTAACGATGTGGCTTGTTTTTAGAGTGATGATTGGATCTTAGACAGTGGTGCTATTTTACATGTGTAGTAACCTTTGAGTATATGAAAAAAATTAACCAATCACACACAAAACTCCAATCTTTCTGTCTGATCATTTAACTGTCTTCATATATGCCAGAGGATCAATTACTTTGAACCAATGTATTGAGCTAACCAATTGTCTGTTGTTAGAAAATTTAGATTTAATCTACTTTCAGTTAATAAGCTGACTCAGAATTTTGAACTCTATCTCACTTTCTACCCTCATGTATGTATCATACAGGACCACAAGACCAATTTAGTTTTAAGAGTTTCTACTGAGAACAGTGGCCTTTACATATTGAACAAGAAGTCTTTTCAAACAGAAGTCGTCAAGAGATATCTAGCTATACTTGGGCCAGGTATTTTTGCTATTCATTTATCTTCTTTTTTCTGTAGAAGGATATTCTGATAATGACTTAGAAATCCTCCACAATAAGCTAGGACACCTTTATGATATTGTAATGAATCACATGAAGTTTCCCAACCTGAATAATGAATGTGGCATTTGTTCTTTAGCTAAGAAAACTAGATTACCATTTCTTGTTGTTTCCAATCACAGTAATGTAGTCTTTGACACAATTTATATGGGTTTATGGGGGCCTTTTCGAGTTAAAACTAGCACTGAAGCTCACTTATTTCTTACCATAGTTAAGGATTTTAGTAGAGAAACCTGTACTTTTGTGATTAAATCCAAAAACCTAGCTCCCTTCATCATTAAAGACTTCATTCTGATGACACAAACTTAATAGGATGACAATGTTAAGAGGATAAAAACTAATAATGGTTGTGAATTTGTTAATCAAATTTGTGCACAATTATTTGCTTCCTTAGGTATCATACAACAAAGTAGGGTAGTTGAAAGAAAACATAGGTACCTTTTTCCATTTGCTATATTTCTTACACATCAATCCAATTTACCTTTGCATTTTTGGGGGGAATATACTTACAACCATATATATCTTGAATAGATTACCTTCCTCAGTGTTAGGATTGGAATCACCCTATGAGACCCTCTTTAAGAAACCTCTTGATATATCATAGATGTAGGTATTTGGCTCCCTTTGTTATTCAATCAACCTTAGTCCTCACAATTATAAATTCTGTCTAAGATCAGTACCTTGCATCTTTTAGGGATACAGTCAAAAGGGATATAAACTATTTGATGTTACTAGAGATGTTGTTTTTCACAACAATCATTTTACCTATAAATCTTCTGATTCTGTATCAGCAAAATCCATTTATGATCCCACTGATCAATAGAAAAATATTCTATCCTTTTATCTGATCATAATTCAGACTGGATCTTGCCACATTCTGTCACTCTCCAAAAACCAACAGTCATATGTATTTCCCAAATTCTAATGATCACATTCCTCCCACTCCTACATCTCAGTCAGGGAATCATCAAACATTAAGTCCTAATCCTAGTAATGGTCCTAATACAAATGATGCACACATTCAGTCTGGTCCTAGGCAAAGTGCTAGGATCAGGACAAAACCTTGTTGGATGAATGATTTTATTGTCAATATTGCTTGTCCTTCTAATGTATGCTCACCCATTATTTCAACTGCACATATGATTTTTGTGGCACAACTGTTAGGGATCCAAGAACACATTCTTACAAACAAGCTTGCAGTGATAAGCAATGTGTTCAGGCTATGTAGATTGAATTTTATTCCACTGAAACTAATCACACTTGGGACTAGTTTATGGGGATCTAGTTTATCTATCCGTAGGAAAAAATATCTTTGATGTATATGGATCCACAAGTTCAAATGCAAAATTCATGGATCAATTGAACGTTACAAAGCAAGATTGGTTGCAAAAGTTTTTTATTCATATTGAATGGGTTGATTATTTTTTCACCTGTTTCTAAGCATGTTATAGTGAGGTTACTATTGATAATCACTTCACTAAAAGGCTGGAATTTGCATCTGGTTGATGTCAACAATGCATTTCTTTATGGATATATAAGTGAAGAAATTTATATGACACTACCTCAAGGTTACAACAAGGTATTACCTGGTCTGGTTGCAAGCTTAAGAGGAAATAAAAGCTATCCTCAACTTGCCAATAAGCTGGAATGAGCCACCATTTCATTATAATCAACCATATCTAGATCACTGATAAGATCAGTTATATATTTGTTTAGACTGAGTAAGATGCCTGCATCTCATCTTGAAATTTAATGCCCAGAAAATATTTAGTACTCCACAAATATTTAATGGTACAAAATCCATCTAAGTAACCCTTGAATGAACTAATTCCATCTTCTGAATCTTTTGCTATCAGAACATCTTCAACATAGATAAGCAGTACTAAAGTGAACTGAGCAGATGACTTTACAAATAAACAGTGATTATGCTTGGATTGTTTGAATCCAACTCCTTACCCCCATCTAGGGATATTGATCATAAGATTGTTTTGAAATCAGTTGCCAAACCCTTCAGAATCAAGCCTTATAAATATGCTCATGCACACAAAGATGATATTAAAAACCAAGTGACAGAGATGCTTGAACAAGGAAATATATAGCCTAGCACTAGTCATTTTTCTTCCCCTCTACTATTAGTTAAGAAGAAGGATGGAAATTTGAGGATCTACATTGATTATAGAAGACTGAATGAGAAAAAAAATCAAGGACAAGTTTCCCATCCATGTAATTGATGAGTTTCATGGTGCTAAATTATCCACTAAACTTGATATTAGGGAAGGATATTACCAGATTAGGGTTAATAGTGTAGATGTTTCTAAAACAACATTTCAAACTCATGGTGGTCATTTTGAGTTTTTAGTAGTTCTATTCGATTTAACTAATGTTCCACCCACTTTTTAGGCTTTAATGAACCAATTGTTCAAGAAGTTCCTCAGATAATGTGTCCTAGTCTTCTTTGACGACAATCTGGTTTATAGCAAATCTTGGGATGATTACATCACTCATGTGCATCAGGTTTTGACAATAATGAGGCAACATCAGATATATGATAAACTCAATATGTGTATTTTTGCTCAGCAAAAGGTTGAATACTTAGGGCATATTATGTCTATTGGAGGAGTTTAAATGGAGAACAAAAAGATTAAGTGTGTTTTATACTGGGAAACTTCTAAAAATATTAAATACTTTAGAGGAGTTTAAATGGAGAACAAAAAGATTAAGTGTGTTTTTATACTGGGAAACTTCTAAAAATATTAAATACTTTAGAGGATTTTTGGGGCTTACACGCTACTACAAGTGCTATGGAACAGTTTTTTGGCCACTGCATAATTTTTTTTAATGAGGGATTCTTTCAATTGCTCTTCGTTATCACAAATTATTTGAGAATCTTAAAAAGCCCATCACCAATGCCCTTATCCTGAAGATGCCAGGATTTGACAAAAGTTTTGTTATTGAGACTGATGCCTCAGACCTGGGAATGGTAGCAGTGCTTATGCTATCAGATCAACCTATTGCCTTCTTGAGAGAATCCTGTTATCAAAGGAACAAAGGCCTTTAAACCTATGAGAAAGAGCTATTAGTATTAGTTATGACAATGGATAAGTGGATAAATTATTTAATTGGTTGCCATTTTATCATCAGAATCAACCACAAGAGTTTAAATTATTTGTTGAATCAAAAGATAACACATGCCTTATAACATAAGTGGATCACCAAATTATTAGGTTTGAGTTTCAAATTCTGTACAAGAGAGGAACTGAGACTAGTACTTCTAATGGTATGTCAAGAAAGACTTCTAGTACTGATCCAACGACTTCTATACATGTTTAGCATCAACCTGATCTTCCAACATCCATGACTGATGCTAATTCAATAGAAGCTCTTGGTTCAAAAGTTCAGATGGAATGTTGTCAATTGCAGAAGTTAGGAGAACCCGATATTCATCAGGAGGGGAAATCTAGCTTAAATGTCATTTCATCTTCTGTGATTTCACTTTGGATACTACAAATTGAAAGTAGTTAAAAGAATGATGAAGGAGTACAAGAACTATTTGCAAAAACTATTATAACCCTAAATTTAGGCTCTGAGTATGGCTACATCAATGGTTTTCTGAAGAAGATGAAGGAAATCTATGTTGGATAATTTGGATATGCAAAAAGGCATCTTACAGGCATGCATTCTTTCCGCCTTGGAGGCCATTCAGACCAAAAAACCACTATTAAAAAATCATTACTATTTCATTGCCTAGTTATGAAACATGACATAATTGATTATATTAGATCTTGTGAATTATGACATAAGCATAAATTAGAAAAGTGCAAACCAACAGGACTCCTTCAACTTTGGAAACATCTAACTTAGGACTTTATAGAAAGATTTCCTGATTCTAATAGATTCAACACTAATATGGTAGCCATTGATAGGCTAACCATGTATGCTCACTTTGTAGCATTAGTATATCCTCTCTACAAAATGCATTGCTCAGTGGTTTATGGATCAGATATGTAAATTGCATGGCTTGCCTGAAACCATCACCAGTGATAGAGACAAGGTTTTACAAGCCAATTTTAGAGGGACCTTTTCACTCAGTTGAGAGTTAAGTTGCAATACAGTACGACTTATCATCCAGAGGAAGATGGACAATTTGAAAGACTATATAAAACCATGTAATCCCATCTTAGGTTCTACTACAGTGAGAAACCAACTACTTGGAATGATTGATTGAGTTTAGTAAAATGGTGGTATAACACCACTTAGTAGAGCAACATTAACACGACTTCACATAAAGCATTTATGGTACTAATCCTCTAAATATACCCTTGGAGAATTGACTGATACTGTTATACCTGCTGCAGAGAATATGATCCATCAAAGAGTGCACATTGAGTACTCTCTCTATCCCAGCTCTATTTGCAGAGAAATAAAGAGGATTTATTTTTGCTTTGGATTATTTAATGAGTAAGGGTGATGTGGAAGTAGGGCTGGGCTATTGTTTTTAGGGCTGGTGGGTTAATTTGACCTAGAAATTTGAACAAAGAGGGGCCAATCCAATTAAAATAATGGACAAAGTTTGCTAAATAAGGAAATAAAGAGTAGAATGCAAATTTAGTTGGGACGTCTCAAATAGGAAAGAGTGAAAATAGAGATGTGACAGAGAAAGTAATTGCTAAAGGCACAGTTGCCGAAGGCTCGGGAAAGAATGAAACCGCAATTCTAAGAGAATTGAGAGGAGATCCGAAGAAGGGACTAGGTATACTTGAAACTGCATTAGCATAAACAACAATCGGAGGAGCTCAGGGATTATGAAGATCTTTCCATTAAATATTTTGGACCCTTTCTAATGGAAAAAAAGAATTTGGATTACAAACTTAGATTACCAGCTTCAAGAAAAGTTCATCCCATCTTTCGTATCTCTCTATTGAAGAAACATGTAGGGGAAGTACCTAAGGTTACAACTGAGCATCCAGATGGAGATATACAAGCTGATCCTTCCCTCATCCCTAGTCAAGTGTTGTAGAGGAGAATGATCATTAGAAGAGATGAACAAGTGGTCCAGTGGCTCATGGGAGAATGTTATTTCATCAATAACCAGTTCCCCAATTTTAAAGTTTGAGGACAACCTTAATATTAGAGGAAGTGATTGTTATGATCTAGGGGCTATTCCGTTACCACACAATGGGGTGGGGGTTAATTATATAAAACATAGAACTAATTCAGTGTTCTTGGCAAACAGATGCTCCCAACTAAGCAACAACTAACATCTCTGGAGTGGTTATGCTCAGTGGTTATAAAGGTGGAAGTTAGTCATGTAAATGGTTGAGAAAAACTCCCTTTCTCCTCTCAATTTCTTCTTCCTTCTCATCTAATACAAAGGTACTAGCTTGATTTTGTTTACAATTCAATCTCAATACCTTTTCTCTTCAATTTTTGGCTAATTCTAGTTTAAGTCCCTTTGGATCACACAAAAAAGGCCCAAAATACTCATTAGGTAAAAGAAGTAACTAAACATGACCCAACGTAATTCACCTAAACCTTGCCGGTCATCACAACCACCGCCTACCTAATCCAACTGTTAGACGTCGCTGGTAAATTAAGCGCCAAAATTTTAACTGAAATAAAAAATCAAAGGCTGGGACCTCACTAACGATAGTCATTTGCGATTTCTCTTCTCCACCACCCAGATCTGATGCCCAGACTTCAGTTTGAATTATTGACGCTCTAAAACTTGCAATATCCGGTAAAGTAACATCGGCGGTGGAAAAATTGCTTCAATCCATGATGATGACGATGACAAATTAAAGCTCAAGAAAGAAGGGGGCGAATGTCGGTGGTTTAAGAAATGAGGAGGAGGACAGACAAGTTGGACGTTGCAGAAAAATGAAGGTGGAAGGCGGCTTGGAAGGATGATCAGAGAAAAACAAGAAACATTTTCTAATTTATTATACTCCAACCCTTGAACTTCTATAAACATTTTAAATAATACCCAAAAATAAAAGTAATTTTATTTAACTTTCAACAAAAATTTCCATAAAATGCATTTAAATCCCAATCTCAGTACGAAGCAATATCATATACTAAGACTTTGTCATATACTCACTCCGTCCCATGTTGAATTGCATAGAATCTTTTCATCGGTTATTAAGAAACATGTTTGACCGTTAATATGTTTAACTACGCATATGAATTGTAAATAAATAAAATTAATATTTAAAAACTACTTATTATGTTAATTCAATAATATCTCATATCATAATAGTATTGCCTATATATCTATTCAAATATTCAGTCAAAGTTTGACAGGGAATAGTTGTGCAGCTTAACATGAGACATATGGAGTATTTAATATTAAATATTGGCTAAAATTAATATTTCGTCCATCAGGCGTTAATGTCTTTCTAAGAATATCTAAGAAAACTATTGATGGTCTAGCCATTCCCAAACATTTGAATCTTCGGAAAAAACATTGAGGACTTCATTGATGTTTGGGTCTTCAGCTGGGGTACACGATGATGTGGACACAATTGATTGGAGCTCTTTTACCTGAAAATCCAAATACAATGATTTATCCGAACAAATAAAAACCAAATTAAATATTATAAATTAACCTGGGAAGCAAGTTGTCCATTTAGAACTCTCAGAACTTCCCCGTCTGCTTTAAACTTCAGAATCCGCCTCTTTAATTCTTCACAGTCTTTCTTCAACTGCTTGATCTTTCCTCTCGATCTTCTATTCTGGAACCATATGTTAACCTGTCTTTCATTTATTCCAAAAGTTTCTGCTAGTCTGACTCTCCTCTTCGCATCAAGCCTACCATCAAACTCATTGAAATACTCTTCTAGGGCCCCAACTTGATCCCTGGAGAGCCTCATTTGCTTTTCTTGAACAGACATGGCAACCTTACATGACCAGAAAGTTCGAACACCTGAAACATCATTTCATCACCAAATAAAAAATATGGAAAACCAATAAGTGACCATAAAAAATATATTGAATGGTAGAATAGGAGAAACAAAAATAAGTGAAAACAAAGGTTTTCAAAGAATAACTATTTTATCTCTAGAGCTTCATATAATAACCTTGTCCTTTTCGAACCTGAATTAGGTAGAGACAATGTTAGGCGTGATATATCAATAAACAACCACACATTATATAGAAAAATAATAATATTAATGTTCTCACCTACTTTCTATAATATGGCCTTAACATGCCAAATCAGAATATTTTGACCAACATATTTACTTTACTAATTTTATCTTAAAAAAGAAAAATAATAAAAACCATAAAGTATATTGACCTTTTTATTTGGTAGTTTTGACTTAACGTATAATTTACTTTGTTCAAATACTTAATCTTTTAAATTATATATCAAAAAGATTGTCAGAGACTTATCCAAATTACAGACAAAGTCTTGTATGATATCATATCATAGTCAGATCAGACATAAATTTATAATTAATAGTACCTTATTTGGAATGAGGTATTACACATAATTATTTTGAGTTTAGGAACTGAAAGTGATAATACATTGGTAGAGAGTGTTTGATTAAAGGTAGCATTCAAAGGAGGTTCCATTGATTTTCTGAGGAATAGCCTTCCAGAATGGGTTCTGAAATCAGAACCTTGTCAATTCGGGTTATTAAATTTTGAGAAAGTGGTTGGTTTGATTTAGAAGGTAGTTATCCAAGAACCGTCTTTGATTAAATCAAAACGAAGATGATTTTAGATTAAACCGCCTTCCAATGACCCCAACTGAAGGCGGTTGTGTTAAACCGCCTTTAATTTGAAGTGGCTCCGAGTTTGAAAATTAGAACAGAGGATCTTACGATTTTGGAACATGCAGTTCTTATTGTTGACAAAGAACCAAAATTTCTTACGCTTTTGGGGGCTCATTCGTTCATTTGTTCTGACTTTGTAATTGAGTTAGTTTTGTTTGTAGGGTTTAGAAAGACGGTTCTGAATTCGGAATATGTTGGGTGGACATTAAAACAGTCTTTCTTTTGTCATTGTAGTTTTAAAAACTCACTTGAGTGATAGAAAATGTACTTTTGGATTTTATGAATAACTAATGTAGCAACCCACGTGCATCGAAAAAGGTATGTAAATTTCTAAAATCCTATTACTCTATCCGTTTCTTTAATAATGACACACTAGTTTTAGGTGATTGAATTTAGGAGAAGAAAATGAGCGGATGAAATTGAATGTAGAATGTAAAAAGTAGATAGAGTGGATGAAATTGAAGGAATCTTACCAAAAATGGAAAGTGTGCCAATATAAAAAAATAACCTAAAAAGGAAAGTGTGACATTGTTAAATAAACGGGGAGTACTTTTTTGGCAATGAATTTGTATATTAAATTCAGAACAATGTTACAATTCGAGCTCATCTCTCCAAGCCCAAGACCTATCACTTTTAAATCATTCTATTACAATTAAGCCCAATTCACTAATAATTTTTTACCCTATTTCTTCTTTCCAGTTTTTTGTTTTCCTCCATTTACATTCTTCGACAACATGCTTCAGCACCTGTTCCCTCTTAAGTTCCTTGTTTTTAAATATCCCGTTGTTCCTCTCTTCCCAAAAATGATATAAATTAGCAGTTAGCTTCGTGATTGCAGCCCAATTCCTTTTCTTGACCATAAACAACATGTACTTCTTCATCTGCCTCAGGTTTTTGAAGTTACAGTTCAACAATTCTTGCACTAATTCCTTCGAATCACTATAACTAAAAAACAAATGAGTTGCTGAATCATGCTCCTGGTTACACAAACTGCACATCTGTTATCCATTCAACTTTCCTATCTTCTATAGTTTATCTGCAGTAGCTAATCCATCTCTAAGAAGCCTCCAAATAAAGAATTTTTTCTTTGGCTATACTGCTTTGTTCCAAACAGTTGCTTTTATAACTATGATCCCTTCATTTCGGCGTACAAAATACTGAACTGAAGCTTCCCTTTTCCATCGATGCATTTCATGATCCGTGACCAGTGTTTCTGCCTCAGCCCACACAAGTTTTCTCCAAGCTCAACTGTGCCCCTCCTTGTATAGATGCTTTTCTAAATTCTCACCTTTTAAGTAATATGCCTGAATCCAACGCCACAAGAGAATATCTTTCCTTAAGTTTAAATTCAGGATATGGTTACATAATAAGGTTGTGTTCCACATTACAGGGTCTTTTAATCCCTTACCTCCCTTTGTTTTGCTCAGGCTACAGTAGTGAAACCTTTCTGCCCTTCCTCCCTTCCCCAAAGGAAATTTCTGCACAGCTTTACAACCATCTCATTTACACTTTTTGGGATTTGTCCAATAACCTGAGATGCTGAGAAACACTGAGTTAATCAACACCATGTTACCAGCATGTGATATGTTACTTGTTGACCATGTTTCCAGTTTGCCCATGATCCTGCCTACCAGTTTTTCACACTCAAGTTTACTCCATTTTGCATTGGAAATAGGCAATCCAAAATAGTGCATTGGAAAATCACCTGTTTTGACTCCCACAATAGCTGCTAGGGACTGTTTTTCACCTTCTTCCATGCTGGAAAAATAAACCAGAGATTTCTTTTCACTTATGGATAATCCAGACACCTGCATGAAGTCTGTTAAACAATTTTAAACTCCTTTTGCTGAATTTCTACTACCTCCACAAAAAACCAGTTCATCATCAACAAACAATAGTGAGTGAATTCCCACTTTTTTGCATCTCTGATGGTATTCTATATCTCCAATTCTGAATCTACTTTCTAATTGTCTAGAAAAGTACTCCATGCATAGCACAAAAAGAAGGGTTGAAAGCGGATCTCCTTTCTTTACCTCTCTTTTCCTCTCAGATGAATAATTTATCCTTCCATTATGGTTCAGACAGAAAGTAGATGCCATTTTGCATTTCTTAATCCATTCAATCAATAAACTAAGAAATCTGAGCCAATTCATCAAGAATTCCCAGTCTATAGAATCAAATGCTTTACTGATATCTACTTGTATCACACAACTGCTCTTCATACTTTTCATATTGTACTTTTGCACCAGTTAACAAATTATGTGCAATGTGCCTACCCCTCACAAATGCACCTTGGTTAGAATTGATCAGATTGGGTAGACTTTCACTAATCCTATCACACATAATTTTGGCAACTGTGTTATATACCACAGAGTAGCAAGCAATGTGACTATAATAAGAAGGTACCTGTGGGTTCTGTGTTTTAGGAATCAGTGTGATCACTGCCTTTCCTAAGCTTTCAGGAAAGTAATCACCTCTGAAAAACCTTGGACTGCAGTTGTGAAATCTCCTCCCACAGTATCCCATGCATCTTTGAAGAACTTGCCGGTGAATCCACCTATCCCTGGACTTTTATTTTTTGAACGAATCCCTTTTCTTGCAGTCTTCACCATTGTTAATCCAGTTTTTCATTAAACATTCTGGTTTTAACTTTTACTCCCAATTTCTCCTTAAGGAGCTTCACAAACTCTTCTTCTATCCGCTTTTGATCATCAATGGTTTTCCCCTCCTTCGCCGGATTAACAATGTGGTTTTAACATATCATTTTTTTTCATTGTGGAATAAATTGTGCTGGTAGGTC
The DNA here is from genome assembly GCA_032355705.1 of Rubia peregrina. Taxonomy (NCBI): domain Eukaryota; kingdom Viridiplantae; phylum Streptophyta; class Magnoliopsida; order Gentianales; family Rubiaceae; genus Rubia; species Rubia peregrina. The sequence continues at coordinate 12,077 of JAULKK010255895.1, forward strand.
TATCCCCTTCTTTAAGCCACAACACTTTTGCTTTTTGTTGCAAAAATTGATATTCGGCCTCCTTCAGTTTTTCACATTCTTGTCTAGCTTCAGTTTCCTTCCCCTGGTTATCCAAATTCTATGGATAATCATTTAGTTCCCCCTGAATTCTTCTCCAGGTCTCCATTACCATCTATGCTCTCCTGCCAATGTCTGAGAATTCATTTTTGTTCAGTTTTGCAAAATGTATCTGCGTTATCATTATATTTGAACTTCTTTTGATCTCTTCTCTCTTTATATTCAACAATTTTACCATCAGTGGAAAGTGATCTGACATGTTGTCTGATTTCACCTCACAGTATGCATCATTAAGCTCTCTTATCCATTCCTGATTTATTAGACCTCTACCTATATTGCTAAAAATACTTTCCCAGCCTCCCATTTGTTACTCCAAGTGAACTTTGCACCCACTACTCTCAATTCTATTGGGTTTAGTTGGTCCACTACTTCCTGAAAGTCTTTGATTTCCCTTGTATACACATCAGTCCCTCCAATTCTATCCTCCAACTCCAATGGTGAATTAAGTCACCAATAATTAACCATAGATTTTTCCTCTGGCCTATACCCTTCAAATGATCCCATAACTCTTTTCTTTTCTTAGCTGAATTGTAGCCAATACCACTGTCAAATTTCTTTCCATATTATTTGCCCTTCTTCCAGTTTAAATCCACTCATAGTTCTCCTTTGATCTTAACATTTACTTCAAAGTAGTGTGATCTCCAACCTATCCATATTCTCTCTGTGTCTACAACATCTCCATTTGACAGCATGCTCCACCCAAGCCCTATCCCATCCCATACTTTTTAATTTTTTTCTTTCAATTTTCACTTTTGTTTCCAACTTACGCACCATACCTACGTGAATTACCAATCAATTTTTTTTTAAATTTTTTTTTCCCGTGTTTCCCATTTTTATGGATACCCCTTACATTCCAATATAACAGTTTACTCTCCCTCAGGAGGGTCTGTTAAGAATGTGTACTTCCTCAGTGCGCGTCTTTTCCTTCTCATCTCATCTGAATTGTCCCTGCCTTCACTTCCTTTTGTCAATACTGTTTCAGTTCCCATGACAATTACAGGCTCATTTTCCTTCTGATTGATCCCTTCAGCAATTTATATAGACCTGTCTCATTTTCAAATCATTCTCCGTCACTTATTTTTTCCTGCAAATCCCTTCATTATGCCTATCATACCACAACCTATGCATTTTTCTGGCCTCCATTCATACTTGAGATCCCGAGGCATAATATTTTTGTTTTCATTCAGACACATTAGCTTATCAAGAAAACTTCCACCCAGTTTAATTTCAACCCGAACCCTCGCATAAGATAAACTATCTTTCGCCAAGGTAGGTTCATCTAAACAAATAGGTTTTCCAAGGGGAGTGATAATTTTACTAATCTGATGAACCCATACAAGCACCATTTCTGGTTCATCCTTATCAATTTTTCTTGACCAAGGCTTAATTATCACAGGTTTACTATAAAAAAACACAATTCCCATTTTAATCATCTCATCACAGAAATTTTTACTCACAAATTTGATCATAAAAATACCTTATTCCCCCAGATTCTAAGAAAATAGCCTTCCATAACTTTGAACGGAGGTTACATCCCAATGGCATGCAGATCACTGTTGAATTCCACTGTTTCTCCCTTTCCATCGCTCCATCCATAGTAATCTCCCTCATAAAAGTACCTTCCACATCTAATGGTTCGTAGTACTGAACTCATGTCTACTTATATTAAAAAAGCGAGCTCCAATTTTCCTTTTCAATCGTTTCCTCCTCTTTGATTCCCCAATCCAGTTTTCTTCCTTCTCTGACAATCTTCTTTGGCGTAGTTACTTCCGAATCTGGCATAAGTGTCAATTTTTTGAGCTCATCTATTGGTGTACAATCGATCTCCTCTTTCGATAAAATTGATGTAACCTTCTCCTTCCCTTTGCTACTAACCCCCTTCAAAACTCCTTCTAATCCTTTGTCTCTCTCTCTTTCAACACATTTCAGTGGCTCAATCCCTTTACAATGGATCTTTTCCCTTTTCCTATTACTCGATTTCCCCATTGGTGGAAAACTTCGGCAAGCTACCCAATCAGAATAATGGAAAAATTGTGTTTACAAATAGTCAACGTGTATTTGATGTATTTGAGCTACCCACAATCCTATTAATTTAGTTAAGCTAGGGTGATTTTAGTTTGAAATCATGTGTTGTTCATTGAAATGCTTATGATGCTTTTGTTTCATTGATGAATGTCGATGGAAATGTTTTGTGTTGTATAATCCTCATTTGGTTTTTATTTATTTTAGGTGATTGACTATGGACACAATTGAATTTATTGGTAGAGATGCGTGAAAATCACCCGATTACATCCCTTTGGTAGGATCATTTATTGTGTAAGCTTTTGAACATGCTTCGAAGAATGGTGTGGTAGGTCTGTGTTTCCCATGTACAGATTGTAGGAATGATGTATTTTTGGGTAGGAAGAAGTTACGTGAACCTCTTATCATCCGAGGGTTCCAAAATAGTTACACCTCTAGGGTGTGGCACGGGGAGGTTGGCATGGCTATGGTTGAAGTTGTATGCCAGAAAGAATCCAAGGATTTAGATGTATATGATGGATTTGAGGAGATGGTGGAGGATGCTTCTAGTGAATTCCATGGTAAACCCGAAGTTCTAGAAGCTTTGCATAATGACAAGCCGACAATGTTGTACACATGTCTGAAACATTTTTGTAAATCCTTGGATAATTGCTAGTGTAGAGATGTCTATACATTTTTATTCCTATGTATAGATAATTGTTGAAGTCTATACATTTTTGTAAAGCCTAACAATGCATTAGAAATTTGTTGAAAACAGTATTGGTGATTTGAGGCCATTTTAGGCCGGATTTCGCAATGAATTTAATATTTTTCCATCGGAGCCGAATTTACTTACAAACTCAGAAGTTAGGTTCCTCTTGCAAGAGACCAAAGAACAAGTTTACACTTTTCGAGCTCGGAACCTAAGAGCTGAAGAAATTTACGCACTCAGAATCATAAGATTCGACGATAGTTACGAACTCGTAATAAATATTCAGTGTAAAAACAAATTCTAAAATAAAAAAACCAG
>JAULKK010255999.1:0-15223 GCA_032355705.1 Rubia peregrina
TATGAGACTGCCAATTATGGCTTTTAAAGGTTTAGGGTGCCTAATAAAACCCCTCCACCATTAGGTGGTTTTAAATTTTAAAAAAAAGGATGGGTAAAATTGGAACAACAAATATGATCAAATGGCGAGGGTATATTCATCATTTTGGGTTCGATCAACACCCAAATTGACGAGTCAATGCCAGATTTAGGCCAAAAGGTTATATCTAGACAATTTGTCTTAGAAGTTTGGGTTGTTTTGGTTCTTTCTCATTTTGCGGGAATATATTGGCATTTTCAGACTAAAGTTAGGGTTCGAAGTGTAAAGGTCCCTTAAGAAAAAGTCATTAGACATGTCAGACAAATAGACTCCCAAACTAGTATACCCTACTTTACCTTCTTCAATGTAGGGGCTAGTTAAAACTCTTTGTATGATGTGGAATATTTTGTTTCCAACAGTATCAACTATGGCCTCGGTATAGAGAGTCTTAGAGCATGTACAATGGAGGTTTCGAAGTGGGGTGAATTAAAATTGGAATCGAATGGGGATCAAACCCCCCCCCCAAATAGGGGGCTAAAAGCGAGCTGAATCACTCCAGCCTGCGGGACCAGGTTCCCAAATGGGAACCGTACCAGCTCTGCCATTTTGGCAGAGAGCACATGGCCATGGGCCCGCGCATTAGCGCAGACATTTTCTTTGGACGCATGTGTCACGTGGTGCCCTGTGGTTGGGCCACATGAAGGCCACTCTTTAAAAAAATCTGCATTGACACGTGTTGCGCGCTGATTCGGCCACGTTTCCTAGCTAATAATTTTTTAAAATTTTTAAAATTGAAAAAAAATTGAAAATTTTATTTTAAAATCTAATTTTTTATTTTAAAAATTGAAATTAAATTTTGGTTCTTTTTAAAAATCAAAATTATATTCTTTGAAAATATGTATATGGTTCTTTTTAATTATGGTTCATAAAATAAATTTTACATATTGAAATTAATTTTGAAAATGAAATTTGAAAAAATAAAATCCAATTCAATAATTATAGGTTAATTATTAAATTTGACATTTAAATTTATTTTGTTAGGTAAATTTATTTGAATTAAATATTAAAGCTAAAAATAATGAGTATGATAGAAAGAATCAAGTGGGGTGCATGAAGTGGTTTCTAAGTGGTTTCAACCATTGTGGAGAGAGAAAATAGAGTGATTTAGTTGTGGGTTAAATTGTTGAGGTGGAGGAGAGATTTATTATTCAATGAACTAAAACCACAAGAGTGGGCTGTGAGTGGTTTTACCATTGTCCATAGCCTTATTCTGTGGGTCTCGGTTGTCTACTCAACAAAAAATTAGGCGCCAAATGTGAATTTCCATGCCACCAAAGCTTTTGGCACCAAAATTGGAAAAGGCGATTTGGCGGTAGATAAGAAAGAGGGAAACTCCCCCAATTTAGAGTGAAGAAGATGGAGTATCAAGTTGAAGCACACCTGAATTTGAGGATAAAAAGAGAGAGGAATCAACTGAAGATAGCAGACTATTCATGTCTAGCTAACACTGATTTCCTTCTTCTTCATCAATTGTGTATCTTCAATTTCTAGGGTTTCTCCGTCCATTTTATAGTTGCTTTCATTTTTGTTTTAAAACCCCCCATAAATTACAAGTTTCTAGTTCATATTTAATAAACAACATGGAAGAAATGTGATCTTCTCCGAAAATAAAATGTCTAAAATTATATGTACAATGACAAGAAGCAATTTGTTCATCATTAGTTTTGCACCCTTTTTGCTAATGGTAATCATCAGATGAACTTTTTTAGCATGACAATGGGTGCATATTAGATTTTTGGGGATTATAATTATGTACATAGTTATACTTTAAAAAACATTTTGGTGTTTTTGGATTGATGTGGTTTATCATCAAGTCAACTAAACTATTATATTTTGGATTGAATGTCCCTGAAGTTTTGATGTCGATGTCATCTTTTTTCTGTCCATTAAGATATTGTGTGTATGTGCACCGGTTCCCAAGCATAAAATCAAATTATGTATTGATGTTTAATTTTTTTTTCAAAGTGTTAGTTTATTCAATCTATTTTAGCAATTTCGTATTGATTTGTTGTTCTTTTTGTTACGTTATTCACTTCATCTTATAACTCTTATGGATTTTGGAGATTTTCAACAATATTCTCAACCTAGGTTCAATGGCTCTCCTAATACTCCTCTTTCTTTAAACTTCTATGTAGTCCATAGCCAAACTCACAATTCATTACATGTCCAAATTTCTCCTCAAACTCACCAGTAGAATGGAGCCAACTTTTCTTATCCAAGTTTACTAAACACTCTGAATGTTGTTTATGTTTATGTACCTCCTTTGTCATCCTAAGTGTCCTGGAAAAGAAAAAACTCACAAATACCTGAAACCATTTCACCAATTATTCGACGAAGGACTGATTCTGAAGATAGGGCTCTTACAAATGCTCGGCTACACGTCTCTTGTAAATTAGATGGTTGAGTTGGTCAGAAGTATGAAACTCTACTGGGTCAAATCATGCATATTTAGAGAGAAAATATGGGCGATTTCGATAAACTACGGGTGTCTAATGCCTAAAAATGTCATTGGGGAAGAATTCAAGCAGCTATAAAAAAAATTCCACATCCGCTATGAGTGTTTAGAGAGGAACAAAAGGAGTGGAGAAACACTCGAATACGTGGAAATATTCTAAATCATTCTAGCATCTTTGTTTTCTAAATTAACTATTAATACTTGTTTATTGAATATTGAGAAAGTTGTACTGCAGTACTGTGGTTTTTTCATTCATGCAATGGTGTTGCATATAATATATTTGATTTATTTCCTTGCACATATTTTTTTATAAAGAAGAGGTCATATCATAGGATGTTGCCGCATGCCTTTTCCTTTGATGGCTAAATTACTACGTGCTTGGTTCCTATTTTCATGTTTTATAGCTTAGCTAGATTTTTGGTATTCTGATCAGATTTCATTTTGATTTTTACTTTTCTAATGACATGCTCATTACCTTTTTGGGTTTATGATTTTGGGAAAGGTATGATGCTTATAATGTTAGTAATTGGGCTACGTTGGGAAAATGACTTTTATTTGTTAAAAAAGAAGATTGAGAAAGTTGAGCTGCAGTAAGTTGTTATTGTCGAACTAGTATGATAACTTGTGCCTAGCATCCTCAAATAGCACGAACTAAGCTCAAGTTTGGTATAAAATGGTGCATAATCAAGAGTATATGAAAGAATCCCTTCAAGATTACAAATGGAAAATGACCTCACTCAAAGGCTGTTGAGCTTAGTTCAGAAGTACACAAATGATTATCAGCCAATTAACATTAATCACATTACTGCTTTTATTTTTAGGCATGGTAATTTGATACTATAATCATGTCGATACCTAGTTTTGCATATATATATATAGATATAGTAAGAGAGAGAAAGAGAGAGAATTGGGATCAGGTGAGACAACTTATCTTATGTGAGACAACCAAGTTATGTGAGACTAAATCTTAGCCACTAATATAATAATCTTGTGGCCCTGATTTAATTTTAGATTTAAAAAATAAGGATCCGGGTTAGAAGTAATGTGATAGAAAATGCGGATCTGGGTTGGATTAAAGTTGGGTTATAACAATTCTTCATTCTCATTACCTTCTTCTTTGTTCTTCCTAGCTTTGTTGCGCCTCTGCCAATACCCACCGCCCTATCCCTGAGCCCTAAATTTTTTGGCGCAACAAACATCAGCAAACTTCTGAACGAAATCGAACTGCACCAGAGAAAAAACACGATGAATTCTCTCACGTACGAGGCCAAGGCATTGCTGAAAGATCCGATTTACAGTTGCATCGATACGATATCAATGTTCAATGGCTGGTTGCTCGTCCTCATAAGGATTTGGATAATACAATGCGGATATAATCAAATTTGTCATTGCTAGATCGATGTTGCAAAGGAGTAATACTACTTCAGGTTGCTCTTTTGGTTGAGTTTATAATGTTTCCTCCTTCGAGTTATGTGTCTTTATTGTCGGAGGATGGCCATGAGAAGGTTGATGATAATAGTAGTTGAGTTTTAGTTGATAAGGTGAGTACAATGAATAATCTTACACAAGCAGAAACAATTACAGTTACTAATGTTGAATGAACAACATATGCTTGATTAAATGTCTCAATTAAAATACAAATAAGAACTTTAGTATTTTGAGCTTCCACTTGTTGTGCGTTGATTTTATAGTTCACTCTACTCTGTCGCAAAATTTTAATGCAATCATGCACCAAGATTTTTGCTGAAAAGGCTTTCCTCAAATTTGCTTTAAAAATGGTCTCAGTCTTGACACCATAATCCCTACTTGGATGCATGGACCCTTCATTTATCTTTCTTTTCCTAGTTCAGTGAGGGCTTCCATGTCCATGATCTTTGGTAATGACCCTAGTTTAATTGATGAAGTTTTCACGTTTGTCCTAGTTATTGTCCACGTTTCATTTGAAAAGTCTTGTTTTATTTATTAATTTTTTCAATTTATGAAACTTCGTAGTTAGATTCTTTGATTGGCACGGAAGTAAGTAAAAACATTTTGGTTTTTGCAGATCGTGAAGAGAGCTATAGTGATCTTGTATTAACCTACTTTGTGCATACTCAGGATGTAGCAAGGGCACATATATTTCTGTTTGAGAATTTTAATGCTAAAGAAAAGTGCATTTGTTCTGCTATTGAGTTGTCTATTGATGACATTTCTGAATGTTTATATGCTAAATGCGTCAACCAGTATCCAATACCAAGTTCAGAGTAAGTACCCTTCATTTTTCTAAGTACTTCATCATTTTTCTCAATACAAATTTCATATTCCATTTACAGTTAACACTACTCTCTCCCCAGCTCCTTGAAGGGCATCAAGGTGTTCACGGCTGCCAGCGTTTCAGCGAAGAAACTCTTGGATTTGGGATTCAATTTTAGTTATGGCATTGAATAAATGATAAGAACTAGGAATTATGAGAACTTATAAGGGTGAGAACTCATCATCCGACAAGTTGAGCTGCACCTTTATTTCTTCAAAGATCAATTTGTCACATGCACTGAAGAGTAGCAGAAGAGAGGCCTGGTAGGTTGACACTATATGCTCGATCGAAGGGCATCAAGTACCCACACCTTTAACTTAAAGCACCTACAAATATGAGTTGGACCACTTTCATCACAAAGGCCCAACAACTAAAAGTTGAAGTAAACTTTTTTAAGACACCTTCAATACACCTTTAAAGAACTTACAAAAATAGGTTGGTGCACCTGCACATAAGTTGGAGCACCTTCTCACATATCCAAAGAACTAGCAAATAAAAATTGAAGCGGATTTTTTTAAAAAATAAATAAAAGTTGAAGGACCTTTAATGCATATTCAAAGCCCCTACATAGATAGGTTGAAGCACCCACACTTTACACTTAAAGTTCTTACGATAAAAATTTGCACGGAATCCATAAAGCACCAACAACGTTAAATTCAAGGACCTCCAGCCTTAAGTTAAAGCACCTACACATAAATTATGAAATTATGTTGTATATTTTAATTTAACCGTTGTATTTTTTTAATATTATACTTTATAGTTTAAATATCACACCTTTTTGTATAGTGTATATATACATACACTACACTATTTTCATACTTATACACAAATTATTGTTCATTAATTAGAATTGGAACATATAATATTTAAATACAAATTATAAATATTATTTAATATCTTGTAAATTTCAACCTAATAGCACCTACAATATTACGTTAAAGCACCTAAACTTTTAGTTCAAAGCACTTATAAAAAATAATTAAATATGGAATAAAATTTTAAAGGAACAAAAAATTCGTTTTCAAGCAGCTACACCTTTAACTTAAAGTACCTACTCACATAATTTGAAGCACCTTTATCAAACTAGGAAAGTCCTAACAAATCACAAAAGAAGCACCTTCAACACAACTTAAGAGCACTTACACGCATTGGTTAATTAAAGAAGCTTCATCATATAATTGAAACCCTAACAAATCATAAAAGAAGCACCTTCACAACGATTTAAAAGCACCTACAAAGAAAAGTTGAAGCACCTATACACATAAGTTATGGAATAATTATTTTATATATTATTTTAAGTATTGTATTTTTAATTTAAATATAACATTATCAAAGACAAATAATATACTTTATTTTTTAAATATTACACTTTTTATACAGTATATAAATATATCATCATCCAACCGAACGTTAGCCATTTGTGGATCAAACAAAACACATGAAATGTACCATTTAACCATGTTATTCCAGAGGATAAGAATTTGCATGGAATTGGTGTTGCAATATTTATTGATATTATACCATTTCTTCGTAAACAGTAATTGAGTAGGGCTTAGCTAAGACCTCTCTTGTGATGTCTTCTAGTAGGGATACTGAAAATGAAGTGGAGTTGTTTTTTTGTTGGACAAGAAGAGAGGTTGAACGTAAATGTTTGATGGCGTTGGACTGCAGATCCCGGAGCTTAGGTTAGGTATTTTGGGGCGACGGTTAGAGAAAAGTGATGGAGACCTTTAGTAGTTGAGATTATATTATTTAATGGTTGTCTCACATAACTCTTTGGTCTCACATATTTCACTTGTCTAACCGGATCCCCCCCCCTCCCCTATATATAATGTTAGATTTAGTTTCTTATTTTGACCCAAAGATAGTTGTTACTCGTTGAAATATGCTATTCTCATATATATTAATGTTAAGGATTGGATCATTTATGTAAATAAAATGTTTCACTCCCTCCGTCCAAGGCAATTCTTCACACTTTTACTTTCATCAATTGACTTTAAAAAAGTGATCATTAATATATATATTTGTGTGTAAATACAATTTATGAAAAGTTGATATTTTGAAAGTACATGCTATTACAAATCTAACAAAATTACACACTACAGTATCCTAACTTATTGATCAATTCAATTTGGAGGTCAAAGTTAAGCAATTTTGACTAAGTGAATAGTTAAATTGTAGATTGGGCTTGGACAGAGGGAGTACAACTCTTTGCACTTACAATTTCTGTGATTTTTCCTAAATTTCTTTGTGAAGAAAAGAGTTGCACTACGTACATATTAAAAAACAACCAACAATCAACTATTCAAGAATGAACAATATTGGGAGATTCGTATGAAAAATGTGAAACGGTGTACCCAACAACTAACTAAGCAGGATGCATCTAAAAAATCCGAAGTATGTTATTGATATCTCTGATGAGCACTCAATACCAAATCAAACACAAGTTGATCCAAGTTTGGTTACTGGTTTATCAATGCCTGTGATTGTTTATGTTGATCCAAATGTCGTTGAGGCCAAAATAAAAATGGTGAAGTAATTGCTCGTCCAAGTAATGGAAGAAAGGCTGTTAAAGATAAGAAAAATGGGTGGTTGTAGAAGGGGTTGAAGCTTTAGGTAATTTTTAGTCATCTTTGGAAAGACAACTTGAATTGACTCGTGTGGACCTTGAGGTGAAGAAATAAAGAGAGAATAAGGATTATAAGCTATGCGAGAAATATTTGTTGCAGATATTGAACTCAATGAGAGGGATAAAAAATGAAAGATGCAAAGACTGAATTCAAGAAGAGAAACCAAAAACTGAAAGAAAAAACACAGAAGCGGAAAGAACAAGAGCGCATATTAGAGAAAAATCTCATCCAACTTTCAGAGTTTGTGCGTAATAAGTACGAAGAAAAACAGGCTAGGATATTTAAGTAATGAAGATGGAAATTTTGGAGAGACATCTGATGACTATAATTGAAGCTCATTTCTATGGAGGGATTTGAGTTTTTTGTGTATCCACTGCTACTATGACTTAGTTTCTTTTATCATTTATAAGTATGGAATTTGAGTTTTTTCCCTAAATTGAAGTCGTTTATGGTTTGAGTTGATATACCTTAAATTCATTTTGGTAAATTATTCGGCACTGATTGCTGGTTAAATTCAGATTATTTTGTTAATTTGCTTTAAAATGCATCTGATGTGAGGCATTGTGAAATGTTTCGTGCAATGTTAACATCCGATTGGTGAAGCTTCATTGGCCATTTCCTTTTGTGTGAACCTTGGGATAAGTGTTTGATAGTTTTTTTTATGAATTTTTGTGATACTTTTGGTTGTTTCTTGATTAGCGTAATTCCATTCTTAGTTTCAATAATAATTACTAATTAAATGGGTGAGTACAAAGAAGCAGGAAAGGCTGCTTAAAGGATTCTGTAAGGCGGAAATACTTGATAAGACAACATCAAACAAAGTGATTGGACCTGGTGCCATTCTACACTAGTAAATAATTTACTAGCGTTCCTCTTGAGAAGATAGCAAACAACATTTGGATGAGTGAATTCATGTACTCTCAGAGACCTTACCACCATTAAATCGCTGAATACTCCCCCCTACCCATAATAAACTTCCTACTTTCCTTTTTGGGACGCCCACTATAAACTTCCTAATTCTAAACTTTCAATATTTATTAATAAATACGTGGTCATAACTCTTCCTTTCATTTGATTTATGTAGGCCCACTGTCATCACCCATTAAAAAGAGTCCACATATACTTGTTTTAAAATTTATGCAAAAAAACAATTTAGAACTTTAAAGTAGGACGTAGGGTGTATATTCCTTTGCATGCTCTACATCGGTGTAATATATTAGCAAACACTAAATGCCAATTATATTATCACAAACACTAAATCAGTGTACCTATGACTGTATTTAAATCTCATAACATAGTTCTTTTTACAACATTTTGTACTTGTTCTTGTTCCTTAAAGAAGGGCCATACTGGATCGTCTTTTCCTTTCCACGAGTGGTTGTTGATATTGCCCTTTAAGCGATGATAGAGATTTGCGCTTTGTACCCCCTTAAGCCTCCCAATCATTCTAGAAACAAGAAATGAGTAATCATGCTCTAAAGTCACATGGTTAACCTTTTCATCCACACGAGTAACGCAATCTTCAGGATTCATTCCTTGACGATGTTCACTTTGAATGATCATGTTGTGCAATATAATACACACTTTCATAATATTTTCAAGATCTTTGGCTTTCTAAAAATGTGTCGAACCTTTGATAATGTGCCACCTACTTTGCAAGACTCCAAACGTCCGCTCAACGTCTTTTATCATAGCTTCTTGACATTTGGCAGATAGTTTCTCTTTTTTGAGGAAGGCGTCGGTATCGACTAAATTAGAGTTTCATAGGAAGAATAAATACCATCTGATAGGTAATAACCCATATTATATTGATGACCATTAACTATGAACTTATAAGATGAGGTTTACGAGATCATTAAACAGTGGGAACCTATTGAGAACATTCATATCATTTTTCGTACCTACCATACCAAAGAAAGCATGCCAAATCTGCAAGTCCTTTAATGTTGCAATCTCAAGAATGGGAGTTGGGCTCTCTTAAATCCATTTGTATGTGTTCCATGTCATGTTGTAGGACAGTTCTTCCAATGACAATGCATGCAATAAATACTTCCAAGCATTTCAGGAAAACCACGTTCCTCTGCTTCTTCAAATAGTCTTTTAACGTCTCATTTGGCCTCCTCTAATATTCTTCCTCGAAAATATTTATTATGACATCAAAAAGTGTTTAAGGCTCAAAATAGTCGTGCTCTCATCAATTTGAACATACTCATCAAGAAAAGCAGCCCCACAAACATAGGCAAGCATCCGCAAGTACGTTAATATGATATGAGTTATTATCTGTCCAATGGTATTTACCCTTCCTATACAAATTTAATCCAATCAATATCAACACCTTCCTCTAAAAATGAGAAATTGTTTGCCAAATATTAAGAAGTTGTGAGAAAAGATGTAAAGCGAGCATTTAGAGTTTTACAAAGTAGGTGGCACGTTGTCAAAGGTCTGACACGTTTGTGGAAAGCTAGGAATCTTGGAAAGATTATGAGAAATGTATTATATTGCACAACATGATCATAGAAATTGAGCCCTCAATGAATTTTCTTATTATACACATAACTCCATGCACTGTACACATAAATCCATCAATCCATGCATTTAACATATAAATCCATGCATTGTACATATAAATCATACATTTTCTTATTTTATATGTGGCTATGAGAGCAGGCCGTGGGATCAGATTAATTAACTTGCCTCAAATTCACATCTTCAGGTTCACAAACATTGGTAGCGAAGGATCATATTGAAATGCGCTTGCTTCTACAGGGGAGGCAAATGGGCGGACTGAATACGGGTCAGGTAATATGGGTATTAAAATAAATATGGATATGACCCATTTTATAATGGGTCAAAAATGGATTGGATTAATACAGGTCGGCTTGAAGCCCGTTCAACCCATGGGTAAAAATCATTCAATCTACAGGTGAAAAATAGGTAAATTCGCGGGTTTCAACCCATATGGGTTCACATAGTTTCCTTCCGAATTATAACTTTGCAAGTATGCAGTAATCAGTTTCAAATTGAAACTATGCATGCAAAGAACTGCATTATGAATCACTTCAATCTACATGCAATTTGTTTCATTTATGTGATTGCCTTTATCTTAAAATTATTGAATATACGCATCAATCATCAATTCATCACTCATGCTTTCTATGGATATAGTTTTGTTCTTCTGCAGCCCAAAATGTTTAGCGTTTTTGAGCTTCAGTACACTAAAATTCTTTTGTTTCTTATGTCTGGCTGCTTAATCAACATCTTCAACCACCATCACTCTGCATCAAATATTTCCATTAACATCCAGCAATCTCCTTACTTTTGCTTATATTAGGAACCACAATCAACAAGAAGGATCATGAAGTGCTCAATAGTTTTTCTTTTTTATTTAATCCAAACAGCAGATCTTATGCATAAAGATTGGAACTCATTTGAGAGGAAAGAACTATTCAATATGCATTATCTTTACTTACCATTAAACCTCACAAAAGAATGAATATTCTATCTATACATCCCTTCCATTTACGATACTGAGCTGCAGAAACTATGGCAGTGTGCTTTCATTATGCTACCAAACAGGGGCGGAGGCAGGATAAAAATGTGGTGGGGGCTGAAAAATATTTTTTTTAATATTTTCCTATATCATAGGGGGATGATAAAAAATTTTTCAAATTTTTACCCTGTATATTTTCCATAATTTGCGTCTCAGCGGGGACTGGAGCCCCCTCCAGCCCCATGTGCCTCCGCCCCTGCTACCAAAAAACACACTAGTTACGAACTACATTCCAGACCAACCAAACTAACGAGACCGTTTCCTACTTCACCATTAGGTTCTTTAAGAGGTCTAGACTTTTAGTACGCATCCCGGAAACAGAAAATGAGGTGATATGGAGTAGAGGGGAAGTCCACGAAATCTGCATTTCTCTTATGTATACTGAAGAAGAGCCGAGCAGAGCCTCGCTGCTTGTAACTTGTTTGAGTTCAGAACACTGGTATCGTGATGCATAAAAACATTGGCACTTTGAAAATTTTCAAGCAAGCTCTTATGAGTTTCTTGTCTCTTGCTGGGAAGAGGATGAGTTTCTTGCTGGGAAGATCAAGCGGCATGGGTAATTTGTCTTAGAAGTGATAAAAGAAGGTAAAAAGATAGGTCACGGGAAAGAATGAAACGGGTAAACCCGTGGGTCTGACCCGCGTGTTAGCTGATTTTATTGACCCCGCGGTCAATCCACAAACCCAACCCATCCTACCCATAATTATCAATTAATCATTTAACTCATTACCCATTTTATCCAATACTCATTTTACCCATACACAACCGAGTTTATAAATAGATAACTTGCTTGACCCGTAGTTACGGGTTTATTTTGTCACCCCTACTTCTACCGGACGCGGAGGGCAGGTTTAATCAAGCTAGGGCACTTCGGAAAGCAGGGATTTATGATGCTCCAATGGCTGAAGTTTTAGCCATATTGGAAGCTATTCGTTGGGCTGTTGTGATGAAAATGAAGAAGTCCTTATTGTTGGGGATACGCTAGGAGTAATTCGGATGGTTAGAGGAGAAGTCAAATTGTCGCTCTCTTGTGTCGAGACAGTCATGCATGTTCGATGTCTGTTGAATGAAACTGGTATTAAACCATCATAATGGATCCCTAGAGAAAAAAATATTCTGGACCATTTACTCGCTAGTTTCGCAAAGTCGAGTGAATCGCATGAAACTGTATGGGATACACCCCCAAACTTCTTCTTGTCAGAAGATACTGGACGTTTCCAGTAACATGAAATGAAATCTTTTACTTAAAAAATACTCCATACTTCCTGACAATAGATACATGATATAATACCTTAAACTTTAGGAAACAATGACATTTCACAAAAATAACCATAAATCTAATAAATCAAGCTTTGATATGATGAACCAAGTTAAATAATAAAGTTTTAGAAAAGCCAAAACATCCTCAGAGGGAATGAATAGTTTCACAGAAATCATATAGTTCTGAAAAATAAAAATAAATGCAGCATGGATTAATCCAAATGAGTTTCAATCATAGTCATGAGATGTACCCCAATAAAGTCCTTCCTTCTTCCATTCCTTAAATACCCAGGCTTGCATTTCTTAATAATTTTTCTAATATGTGTTCTAGTTCTTTTTGCTTCTATGCTGTCTCTTTTATTTTTCAGTTTCTATGAGCTCAATCGCCACATCTTTCATTTTCTGATTCTTCTCCTTGATTTCAGTCTATGCGTTAAATATTTACTCACATTACTCATAGTCCTTCTTCTCTTTTTTTTTTCTTCACTTCAAGGCCCACACAAGTCGGTTGAAGTTGTCTTTCTAAAGACGATTGAAGAATACCCGAAGCCTCAACCACCCCATTTCTACAGCCATCCTTCTTTTCTTATCTTTAATAGCCTTTCATCCATTACTCGGAAGAGCAATTCCTTCATCATTTTGTATTTTTACTCAACATAATTTGGATTGACATCGACAATCACAGGCACTAATGAACCACTAACTAAACTTAGATCATCTTGTGTTTCAGTTGGTGTTGAGTGCTCATCAGTGATATCAAGAACACATTCTTTTAGATGCATCTTGCTTAGTTAGTTGTTGGGTACACCATTTCACATTTTCTTGACAAATCTCCCTACACTGTTCATACTTGAATGGTTGATTCTTAGTTGTTTCTTGATATGTACGCTCTTTCCTTCACATGCTTACAAATTAAGAAAAAACATAACTGTTAATCCATAGTGTTGTAAAACAGAATTGTAAATAATGAAGGAAAACTCCTATAATAAATTGTAGCAAAGTTATGCATGTAAATTTTTTTAAGAAAATTAGCATGTCCAATAATACAATAAGATTTGCTCATAAGAAATTGCAGCTTCTATACTTTGATCAGAAGAAGCTAATAGATTGGTTCAGAATAACACACTTACGGTTTAGGAACTAAAATTCCTAGAAGCACAAGTGAAGTAAACAATAAAATAACCACTGAAAGTTTAAAGTGAAACCATAATAGAGAACAATAGCCCGCCAAATGTTCTGAGCCAAAACGCTGGCCAAACTGAACTTGCAATCTCCAAAATAGAATAGGGGGCCACAAGCATAGCTTGTGCATGCAAATTCAAGAAGCTTAAATTGAATTACAAGTTTAGCTTGCGCATTCATATTCAAGAAACTTAAATTGAAATGCAAGTTTAGCTTGTGCTGCAAATTTGAGACGCATAATCTGACTATGGAGTTTGTTTTCAGCCGGTATAGTGTGATGGCAATTATATTACCATACTAATTACGATATATGGCAAAGATATAATGTCGCTCTCAGTATTTTTAGTCTTATGCGATTTTTCAAGCTCTATCTCAAATAATGCCTCTAGTAAAAAAAATATAAAAACAATCGCACTTCATACAGTCATACTCTATAGTTATATATGCACACACAGAGGTAAAAGAAAGGTGTTTTCTGAAGGGTGGAAAGGTTGAGAAACTTCCATGAATAGTGCTACAGTGTAGCATGATGATGCAAATGGTGAGTACGCATTTATGTCCTCAAGCTTTTTTTCCTTTTCTTTTTTAAATTTTGGGCTGGAGAAGGCACATTTGTTAAATGTGTCTTCCTCTTTTTCCTTTTTTTTATCATGTCTTCATCCTCGACTTCAGCGTTTCCTGTATTTTCCTTCTTCTTTTAAAAGGAAATTCGAGGACGCATTTGTAAAATGCTTCTTCAAAAAAAATTGAATAATCTTGAAGACGCATTCTGTTGTGGGTATTACAGGAGGACAAATCATTTTTGTTCTTCATTTCTCACTTTCTTCCTCGGATTTTCGTGCTAATTTCTCTCCGTTCTCTTCACTTCGTTCTTTTGTTTTTGAGCCGACGAGCTCGTTCTCTGCTCCATACGTTATCGGCGGGTGATTTTCTACTCCATTTTCTTTTCCGAATATCGAAGAAGAGAAGGTTTGATTAATTTGTAAATCTGCCTTGTTCTTGTTGTTTATTTGCTTGAATTGTCACTCTTGAATGACCTTGTTGCTCAGTTGTAGTGTTGCCTTTGGTCCGCCATCTTCTGCTCTGGGCGGAAAGTTGCTCCCTGCGCTGCAAGTCGATTTCACGCGCAGAACTGCTAGCCGCGCATGGCCTTCACACGCCACCCTTCCATCCGCGCGTGAATTGCACGTGCCACCATTGACGGAGGCGTTTGGCCAGAGATTGCACGAGTTATTTTGGGTAGCATTACATTCTATGAAGAACGAAAATATTTGAAAATAAATTTGTGGAATACATTGTATGTATTGTATGAAATGGATAGGAAATTTTATTTTTGTTGTAGTTTTTTTTAAGTTAAAGCACCATGAGGTGCGGGGAATATATTAGGCGCCCTTAGACCTTTTCAAAATAGAAAGTATAATTACATGAAGAGTTTGTTCCTACAGGAGACTACTTTGTACACTAATTGTTATATATATATGTGTGTGTGTGTGTGTGAAGTGTTCCAAGTCATAAGAACTCCACCCCCGTGTCGAACTTAGCTTGGCCAGACTTCTAATTACAGAAGTATTCAAAAGTACCTATTTTGTTGTAGTGATAAATGAAGTTTTTTTTAGCAATATCTTGTATGAAGAGCGAAATTATTTGAAGTGAAATTTCTGAAATACATTGTACTCCCTCCGTCCCACTTTAAACTTCATATTTGCTTTTTCAGAGTCAAACTTTACAAACTTTGACCATAAATATAAATTAATATATAAACAATAAATATATCA
>JAULKK010256109.1:0-15222 GCA_032355705.1 Rubia peregrina
ATTTAGGGTCAAAGTTTGTAAAGTTTGACTCTGAAAAAGCAAATATGAAGTTTAAAGTGGGACGGAGGGAGTATATGGTTATATCAGCACATATTATAAAAACAAAATCCATCAACATTAAAACCCTAGGTCAAAAAATGCAACAAAATAAAAACCACACACAACACCAAAAACTATCCAATCATCACTCCGGACTAAATTCAACAAAATACAAAAGATATCATCAAAATCCTTATATTTATACCATATATACTGCATATCTCTATTCATGTGATGAGAAGTTAAAAAAAATCACAGAATCAAACTCAACATCACATTAATCTAGTGAATTAAGGAAAATTTCGGATGAAGATGCCATTTTGAAAGGTTCCCGCACTTCCACTTCCACGTTCGTTGAATCCACCTCACCAATTCTTCGCCACTAGAATCACACTCTGGAACGTCGACAATCAGTAGAAGAGGTTGAAATGGCGGTGCATGCATTTGGCGTTGATTTTGTACTAATATGACACTTTGTTTTTATAGTATGTGCTGATATAATCCGACATTTTTTTACGAATATGCTGATATAACCCTATAAGTTTTAGAAATTCCCTGATATAACCCTATAAATTTTATGAATGTGCTGATTTAACCCTATCAGTTTTCATAATTTGATGATATGACCATACCAGTTTCGGCGGCGGTCTTTAGGTTTTTATGATGCTAAGAGCAATAATATCATTTCCTATTTTGTTTGTTTTTTCAGAAGGGTAAAAATATATTTTCTTGAAATTCCAGCTAAAATTTACTGGAAAGGGTTATATTTGTACTTTCACTTATTATCTAGGTTTTATTTGCACTTTCAATTATCAGAAGGTTATATTTTCACTTATGTGATTATATAGGGTTATAAATGCATTTTTCTCTACAAAAATATATAGTTTATAATATATAAACGAGGTCATTCTTGCCACATGTCATTCACACATAATTCTTGTCACATGACATTCACACATAATTCCATGTCATTTTCTAAAATTAATTGAAAATTTAAATTTTAATAAAGTCAATCCCAGATTTATGAAAATCTCTTCCCTGTTTTTAATGTTCTTTCCATATTTCAATGTCTTTTCAATTAATGAGTAGTTAATCATACTCCTATTTATGAGGATACACATTCTTTTTGTATTCTCAATCTCAATTTGTTAAGAATTTTTTTTCATAATACTTATTTTTTACAATATATATTTTTAAATTTGATATGCTTTCCATTTTGGTTTATCTTTTAATATTATCAAATTTCATTTTCTGATAATAAGTGAATCATTTTCATCTACTAATTATTATTTTTACTCACTGCAATCAATTATTTCTATGTAATTTAATTTTCCGATAAAAATATCTAAAATTACTATGTTAAACAAATAGAATAATAGATGGAGTGAATTATATATATATATATATAAAAGTGTGTCTATTAAAATTTAATTTTGAGACAAAAATCAATATAAAATGCTTTATATAAATATTAAATATAGTACTGAAAGATTTTATTTGTAAAGACTTTCAATGATTTATTTAAAACTTTGTAAATTTATTTGTAATTTTTCTTATAGTCCGTCTCTTGAAGACGGTCTTTCCATACGTTATGGAAAGACTAAGGTTTAAATTCCAAATTAGAAGAAATCAAGATAAATTTTTTGAAATGCATTAATCGAGTCATAATCTTATAACTATTGCACATTGCATAATAAAATTTTGATATCGCACCTAAAACCTTTTACCTTTCTATAATTCTAATTCAACTCCGTCTCTCCATATGCTTATGGAAGGACGATTTTTCCAAAACTTTGTCTATTTACTACTTTATTTTATTTTTTAACTAATATTTAGAAATGACATTTTTTTAATAGGTTGGGGTTATATTAAGGCTCCCCATGTCATAAGGACCAAAATATCCGAGTTATAGTTACATGAAAACATCACTAATGTCAATACTATTACATTAATTTGAGACATATAAGGATGAATCGAAATCCTTGCCACAAAACCACCATGTGTTTCCATCTGTTAAATCTCAACCCCTTGTGTTAGATTGAAAAAGCCGAAACGTGGGGGGATATAGTACTTCCGAATCATGGAGAAATCATAGATTTTTTTAATTTCCAGCTCCTAAAATGCAGCAGCTCATGATATTGTTTGTTATCCGTAGGAGCTCATGCTAGTTCATTCCACCTTTGCAGTCCTTCAGCCGTGTAGCCCTTCCTGACACTTCCCCGGTTTGCAGCCCTTCATCCGTGTAGCCCTTCATCTAACCTCCTCCTTCGCCACCTGCCAACAAAATACGATCAGCAGTACATGTATTTCGAAAGGTAAACAGTTCCAAAACGAAACATTAGTGACACACACCAAAGTAGATCACGGAGGATGATATCTGACATTTCTAATGTTGGGAAAACCGATTTCGTCCAATCGTATCAACCCTTTAGTTTTTGAATCAAGGTTCTGCCAATCAATTTTGCAAGTTGAAATATCAGGACACCAACTATGACCAGATTTGGCTATAGAATCTGCAACCACATTACATTCCCTATAAACATGATTCATCTCAACCAATCCCAACAAATCATTTATGTTTCTGCAAGTAAGGTATAGAGGAAAAGGTGCCTTTAGGGGCTGGTCAATGAACGTAATTGCATTTAAACAATCCGATTCAATGACTGAGAGATTAAAATGTTCTTGAGCAGCAAAAGTAAGTGCCATCTCAATTGCATTGATCTCAGCCTCCAAAGCAGATTCTGCTCGCTTTCTAACAAAGAAAGCAGCCAACATTTTACCATTTACATCCCTATAAATCAAACCATGAGATGAGTTTTCCCGATTATTGAAACATGCATCAACATTACATTTCACTCCGAAACATGGTGGTTTCCAATTGCAGACCTTGGGTGTCATTCTAAGTGTATAAGAGTTCTTTGGGATCAAGCCAAGAGAGGTCCAGTGAGAATCAGTTTGTGTAGATCTCTTCATGGGAAAAGCATAGGAGATAGAATACAGAGAATTCTTAACCTTTGACACAACAGATGCAGCTGTGCAATTGACATTATCATATATCTGAGAATTTTTTGCTTTCCAAATCTCCCAAAAGGTACACAGTGCAAGGATCCTTATTATGTTACTATGGAATGAAGAGGTGGCTGGATTATTGATGTAAAAAGAAAGTCTATTCCATATAGATGAGAAAGATCTGGTTGGAATGGCCATTAATATATGCACCTCTTGCCAAATGTCTAAAGCAAACTTGCAGTTGTTAAAGAAATGATCCATGGAGTCAACACTATCACATTTACAACATTTCGATGCAATGTTAAATCCAAATCTCCGGAGAATATCATCAAAGGGAAGCAGATTGTTCATCAATCTCCAAATGAAAAAGGAAATTTTACCTGGTATGAACTTTGTCCAGATCCGCTGAAGCGATAAACTTTTATTTCTTGATGTCCGCATCCTGTTATAAGTTGATTTGATGCTGAAGTTACCATCAACTGCTGGGGTCCATACCATTCTATCCCTATGATTTTGATTGAGGTGGATTACCTGCAACATAGAAATAATATTGGTAGCCAAGTGTGGCTCCAGAATTGGGATGAGTTGTGATCTAGACTCTATGACCATAGCTAGTGAATGGTCTGGGAAAGGCACTGTTATAAGAGGCCATTTATAATATAAAGGTCCTTCCCCAGACCAGTTTCCATTCCAGAAACTACATTCGCCATTTCCTGGAATAATCCTAGATGAGTCATTGCAAAAAGATGTTACAGCAGTAATTCTCTTCCACAGATGACAATTTTTGGAAGAGTCTGGGAGAGACCATAAGAAAGAGGTCCATATTGTATCATTCCTCTGCAATTTCCACCATAGCTTACATGAAAAAGCCCTAATGAAAGTGTGTAAATCCCTAATCCCTAAACCATTTTCTTCTGTAGGGAAAGTAATCTTATCCCAGGACCTCCATACTCTCTTCGTTCCTAATTCAGTAGAACCCCACAAGAATGCTGCTGATTTTTTTTCAAGGAGTTTTATTACCTTTTTAGGTGGAATGACAGTAGCAAATATATGCACAGGAAGAGAAAGAATACAAGATTTAATGAGCACTAATTTTCCAGCCTGTGATAACCATCTATTTTTCCAGTTATTGAACTTGACATCCACCAATTCGATTATCTCCTGAAAATGAGAAGTTTTATTCCTACCAGTAAAAATGGGTACACCCAAATATTTAAAAGGAAGGGTACCTTTTTTCATCCCCAGTAGTGTCCTGACCTGTCTATGATTGGCAGGTGAAGCCTTGGTTCCAAAGAAATACTCGCTTTTGTGGAAATTTATTACCTGGCCTGAAGTAGACTGATAGGCATCAAGGAACTTATTCAAAGCCCTCAAATTCTGTATCCCTCCCCTTAGAAAGATTGCGGTGTCATCCGCATACATCATGTGTGTAACCCTTATGGCATTCGCAGTAGTAAAAAAGTATTGCAAATGACCATTTATGAAAAAAGCTTTAAGAGTTCTTGAAAATGTTTCAGATAAAATGTTGTACAAAAAAGGTGATAAAGGATCGCCTTGTTTTATACCCCTAGTAGACTTAAAAAATCCATGAGGAACTCCATTAAATAGGACAGAAAAAGTTGCAGAAGAGATGTTTCCTAAAATCAGTTTCACTAAAGATCCAGAAAAACCAAACCTAAGAAGCACTGAATTCAAGAAACCCCATGAGACCATATCAAATGCCTTGTGCATATCCAATTTCAGAATGAGATTGTTATTATCACCTTTATTGTTTAAAAATCTTGCCATTTGTTGCATTTGAATAACATTATCCGCAATGTCCCTATTTTTCATGAAAGCTGTTTGTTCTTTAGATATAAGATCCCCCATAAAAGGTCTCAATCTTTCCATTAACAATTTGGAGAAGATCTTATTTAAAAAGTTTGACAAACTTATAGGTCTGTAATCAGCAAAAGTCACAGGAGTTGATTTTTTTGGAATCAATGTAATCCAGGTGGCTGAAATAGCATGAGGAATAGTGCAGCCACAAAGAAACTGATTTACAGCTTCCATCAAATCAAACTTAATTATGTCCCAAGAAAAAAGATAAAATTTTGCAGGAAATCCATCAGGACCCGGAGAGCTGTCCTGATTAGATTGCATAATAATCTGTTTAATCTCTTCCATATCAGTCAATCTCAGTATAGCATGATTTGTTTCATCTGAAAATACCTTCGGAATAAACTGTAGAAAGGTATTAATATGTGCACCCGAAGGATCAAGACTATTCTGAGTTAATAGATTATGGAAAAAACTAACCCCCTCCTTAGAGATCTCTTCCTGATCAGTTAACCAAACACCAGCTTCACTTTTAATCTTAGTAATCATCGTTTTCGAGTTTTTTTCCTTATTAGCCATATGGAAAAATTTGGTGTTATTATCCCCCAGTTTAAGCCATTTAACCTTAGATCTTTGTTGCCAAAATTGAGATTCTTCTTTTAAAGCTCTTAAAAGCATTGCTTTTGCCCTATTAAGGTTACAATGATTTTCTTCATTATCTACTGTGAGCAGTTCATGTTCAGCCCTACAGACCTCATCTTCTGCCTTTTTAATGTTATCATTAACATTTCCAAAGATTTCTCTATTCCACTGTTTTAAAACAGTTTTTAATCTCCTAAGCTTAAAACTGAAAAGCTCCAATCCGTGTAGGTGACAAGGCATATTCCAGTTCTGTTCTACTAAAGCTCTAAGTTCATTTTCCCTATTAAGCCACATCAATTGGAATCTAAAAGGTTTGGGGAGACTTATTTGGGATGTTTGGATCGACAGAAACATAGGGGCATGATCTGAACCAGTTCTATTCAGAATCTGAATAGAACTGTTTGGAAACAAGGAACTCCATTCCTGAGAACACAATCCCCTATCTAATCTCTTGTACACCCTCCCATGTAATCTGTTATTAGACCATGTAAATAAAGGACCTACAGTATTAATATGCATGAGTTTCATGGCATCCATTACTTCGTTAAAGTCAGAAATACTATCCGGGTTTGGGATACTACTCCCTTTATATTCAGCCTGTGACGTAATCACATTAAAATCACCAATCAACATTTTAGGTCCATCTGGCAGGTCCAACAAATCTAACCAGAGTTGCCTCCTAAGTGATCTTAAAGTCTTTGCGTAGACAAATATAGCCAGCCAAGGGATCATATTGCATTTATCAGAAACTCTCATTACTAAGCATTGAGAGTATTGTGAATAAAGATGACAAGAAATAGAATCATCCCACATCAGCCAGATTTTCTGGTTGTTTGCACAGAAATGGTTTGGATATCCTAATTTCATTTTAAGATTTATGATTTCATTATTATCATGCATTGGTTCAATTAGGCATAGGAGAGATATCTTGTGTCTAATGATTAGAGATTTAATTCTAACAATAGATTTATTGAACCCTCTCGAGTTCCATACCAAGAAATTAGATATAATTTTGTGCCTAATCATCAAACAGATCTTGTTTTTTCCTATTAGCTGACCTGAGGATCATATTAAGTCCCGTAAAGTAGTTCTTCATTTTACTCTCTGCACCTCTTTTATTCTTTGCCCTACTGTGGTTTTCATTGGATACATAAGTAGAAATTACACCAGAAGGGGAAGAATGCACCTTAATCTCTTGGAGAGAAGCAGTTTCCAAATCCAAGCTATCTTCAGAATTGATGGAAGAAACATCAGTTTCCAAATCAGTATCCTCCATTTCCATTAAAGCTACATCTTTTGTGTTAGAGTCACCCGATTCACATTCTGCCTGCATAAAATCCTGCAAGATAGCAAAACAGTTTTGTGTAGGGACAGGTTCTTCATATGGCACTAAAGCTAGAGTATCGTAGCTGTGGTTTTTAAGAGTTGGTGAGTAAAGAGAAGAGAGATCATCCTTGAAGTGAGAACTCATAAATTTATCTTGGATACTGGATATCAGTGCAAACTCTTCATCCGAAAATGTGGTTGATTCCGGACTAACTTGGGTAGAGACCGCATCATGAAAGACCTCAGAGCCCTGACTCATGCAGTCTAGGTCTTTCTCTGAAGGAGATTGACCTGAAGAACTGGCTATACAAGTGCTGCCAATCTTTTTCCACACCTCCTTTGTCCTCTTGGCCCTGCTTTTTAGCTTTTTTGGAGATTCAGACTGCAAGTTCATGTTTGGAGATTTATTATCTGGCTCTGCAAAAACCACCCCTCCAGAGTTTGACCTCCCCTCCAGGCTTGACTCCTTCTGAGCTGAAGTAGGGCAGCCTTCCCTCTGTAGCATAGTCTCAGCCTGAGTGTTAGTATTTCTTTCAGGAGAAAGAACCAAAGTCGGTTGAAAAACAGATTCCAAAGTTTGATTAGGGATTGGAGACTTCCCCTTGGCATTCCTTCTACAAATGTCACTGGAGTGGCCTAATTTTAAACAGGTGAAACAGTATGCTGGCTTGGAATCATAGATTATATTGAACCATTTATTCTTAGCGATTGACCCTAGCCTAATCCTATCAGGGAGGGGATTTCGGAGATCAAACTCAGCGCACATCCTTATAATCGAAGGTCTGGTAAGGTTTTTTGTGGGGGAATCTACCTGTATGAACTTTCCTAAAGAATCCCCAATCTCTTTCAGTGCTACCGGGTGGAAGTAGTGGGTTGGGGGATATTCGATATTAAACCAAATAGGGACAAACGGGGGTTCCTCATCTAGATCGAAATCTACCGTCCATTTCAAGACTCTCATCAGTTGATTGCCAAGAAACCATACCGGTTTACTCCAGATTTTGTGTCGATCGTTCTCATTGTTGAAGGTTAGGCGCACATGCCTTGAGTCCATCACTGCTACCTGGAAGTCAGATTGGAGTCCGATCTTCTTCATTTCGTTTCTGATCAGCTCGAGAGATGGTCTTCCCTTCGAGAATTTGCCAATAAGAGCATGTCCGAAAGGGATTGCTATTTCTTCGATCTCCGCCTGTGGGAAGATACATGCCGTTTCTCCTTTGAATTGACGAAGTGGATGGAGGGTAATCGGAAATGTTGGATTTAGGTTGTGGCGTGAGGTCAGAAGTGACTGTAAGTAAGTGGGCGGGCTCTCGCCGATTGGCGGAGCCGCCATGGTGAAGGTGAAGTTACCGTTACCGGGAAGAAGCTGTGTGATTGTAGCCGTTATCGGCAGCTGTAAAAGTAAAGTTTAGAGAGAGTATTAGGTAGGATTCACACATATGTACATATTCATTTACCTTAAATTTGTTCATTTGTAATTTCTTTTCAAATTTTGGGAAAACAAAATTAATTAAAACTAGAGGACGCATTTCAATAATGAGTTCTCTTCTTTATTTTTAATTTTTACTTTTAATTTTTATTAATTTCCGGAAACAAAAATAACTTTAAAAAAAATTATTTAAAACTGCGTCCTCTTCATTATTTTTAATTTAAGTTTTGGGAAAAATGATCTTTCCTTGTCATATGGAAAGACGGGGTTGAATTAGAATTATAGAAAGGTAAAATATTTTAGTTGTAATATTAAAATTTTATTATGCAACATGTAGTAGTTATAAGTTTATGACTCGATTAATACAACCCGGAAATTTTATCTTAATTTCTTCTAATTTATAGTTTAAATCTTGGTCTTTCCATAAGTTATGGAAAAAATATCTTTCAAGAGACGGACTCTTACTTTTAATTTTTATTAATTTCCGAAAACAAATATAACTTTAAAAAAATTATTTAAAATTAGAGGACGCATTTCAATAATGCGTCCTCTTCATTATTTTCAATTTTATTCTTTTTCAGAAACTAAAATATATTAAATAAAAATGAATTAAAAACAAAGGACGCATTTCAATAATGCGTCCTCTTCCTTTTTAATTTTTAATTAAAATTTTCCCAGCAAGTTAAATAAAATTTTAAAAAATTAAGATGGTCTTAAAATACGTTCTCTCAATTTTTTTTAAAAAAATTAAATTTCAGATCAATACAATCAAACAAAGATATAAAATAAAACCCCCTTGAGGACGCATTACAAAAATGCGTCCTCCCCCTTTATTTCCAATTTAAAAACAAAAACCTACACAGCTTCCAATTTCCTTCTATTCACACCCTTCCAAGCAAGAACTCCGTTCGATGGGAGAGTCCATCCCTCGAAGCTCATTCCTCGACCGCTCGCTGTTGCGGACTTGAGCGCCGCCATCGAGAGCTCTCGATAGTACAAGAATGTATTTTTAACTCATTTCTTGACCTTTTAATTTTATGATGAAGTAAACGATCATTCACCTCGCGATGTTGTTACATATGCACCGTTGAGGCAATTATGGTGGACAGGTTTATCAGTGACAGGGGTCTTTGTATTTGAACCAACAAGTGGAAGAAATATGACGAGAGCTGGCAGATGGTTTTCAGGGACTATACACGATGGCTTTCAGGTCCTTGCATCTTGTCCATTTTATGTTTAGACAGGATTTGGCAGCAGCAAGAGGATTACAAGAAACAAGAAATTCTAATTCTTGTTTGGCCATGTGAGCTGTTCACTTTAATTAGGTTCCTCTCTTCTCCCTCTCCAACTCTCTCTATCTTTCTCTCTTTTTGTGGAGTAGTATATAGAGGTATAAAGCATGCCGTATAGTAATTTCTCAATTTATACAAAAATGCTATGAACTTGATCCGAAGAGTTCAAAATGTTAAAATTAATTTTTCTGACGTTTAGGAGTGGCACCTTTGAAATAATTGTGGCATCAACCTGGTGGCATCACAAAATAATTTTAGGGATTGGATTAAATTATTTCAAAACTTTTTTTCCAGATTTTAAAATAAATTTGGAATCAATAACTATGAATAAATTATTTCGCAACAAACGCCAGGTTGAAGTGGGGTTACACCTTACATGACTTCCTTAAAGAGAAAGACATAAATCCAGATGAAATGATTTATATTTTTTTTTCTTATTGTGTGTTGCAAGCAAGTGCTGGTGAGAAAAGTAAGTAAAACTGAAATGTGAATTACCAGCAAACTACTTCTACTACTGTCAATTAGATGGCTATAAAGAAAATATATTTCTTCCATCCGTTTCAATGGAAAATGGTTTGAGTTTAAACGTTTGATAAGTGATTTAACTTGCTCTTTTCATGTATGAATGTTTGTTGCTAGAATTTTTAGCTTAATGCATTTTTTGCTCTTCTTCTACCTAAGTGATAAGCTGCCTCGTGTGAAAAATATTCACCTTGTGTGTGATGACTCTCCCTTTATTCTATGAATGCTCGGACAATTTTCATTTATTTCTTATGTATATCCTTTTGTACCTGAGATTATGTGCTTGACACGATATCACTTATGTTACCCCACATTATTTGATATGACCCTGGATATGGCATAAACGGCTAGGCGACTTTGTACCTAGGTACCACTCTTTGTTTATATGACACTGAATATGGCCTGAAGACTTGGGTAAGAAAATGTGATTAAGATATTAAAGTTTTTGATATTGATGTTGCTCTTATTGTATTCAGAAGGTTATCTTTCGAACAGTTCCAGATGCCGTTGAAAGGTCGAAGTATTATTTACTCTTACTTCGAAAGGACGAAGTATTATTTACACTTACGTTGAAAGGACGGAGTATTATTTACACTTACGTCAAATGGAAGAAGTATTATTTATACTTATGTCGAAATGACGAAGTATCATTTACACTTATGTCGGAAGGACGAAGTATAGTATTATTCACTTACGTTGAAAGGATGAAGTAGATGAAGTATTCACATGTCAAAAAGATGAAGTATACACTTACGTCAAGAGACGATGCATTATTTACAATTATGTCTACATGACGAAGTAGAAATATTATTCACTTATGTCGAAAGGACGAAGTAGATGAAGTATTCACACGTCAAAAGCAACGAAGTCAAAATGGATGATATCATGCCCATACTTATGGCAAAAACGACAAAGTACACATATTCCTACACCAAAAAATGACAAATTACACCTGTTCTTAATTACGTTGAAAATGATGAAGTACAAAGCTGCTTACGATTGCATGTTGAATGCTGCCTTTGTTTTTATTTACATCAGAAGCGACAAATGAAAATCACTTTATAAACTATTTTGATAAACATCTATCGAGATTAAAAACAAGTTTTGGCTTATATAATGCATGCTAAACACTGCAATTAGTTTTTAAATTGCATGCCAAACGCTGCGATCAATTTTTATTTTCCATGATAAACATATCGATTGGTTTGAAGTGAAATAAAAAGCCCTCGCAGGTCAAGCATCACATCAAGTTATCTACTTTACGGTTTGTTTGCTCAGCACTGCATCGTAATTAACAACCTACTCGAGGGTTTAATTATTATTATTATTCCCAAGGGGATGATATATACGATACCCAATTTCAAAGGGATTTAATATACAAATTCCCTCCAAAGGGACGGAAAGCTTCAACTTCCCTCCAAAGGGATGACATAGCAAATTCATATCACTAGGATGACATCACAATTTCCCTCCAAAGGGATAACAAATTTCCCTGGTTACTCGCTTGCTCCCGTCTACATCAAGTCTAAAAGCCAAACAACAGTGAGTTTACTCCATTGTCGCGGTCGAAGATATCGATGTCCTTATTCTTGCTCATGTCAAGTATGATAACTGGACAACAGTAAGCTAACTCCACAAATGCATTTGAGAGAATCAAATGCACAACAATATTTTACAAACTCAGTGAGGAACACTGTAAAACTCATGATCTCTATGTTACCACAATAACTTCGGTTACAATATTTCAAGATAAAAATCACCTGGATGAAGAAACTAGGAGTCTGTGACGATGAATTCTTCCAGGGTCAAGGCTCTATCAGTGATAACTGGTGTTCTTTGACCGAGGGAGGTAGTGTACCAAGGAAACCACTGCCAACAGTTAAAGGAAACCCTCATCGACTCTAGATTCATTATTGAGAAATCATACACCTAGAGCTACATCCAACTATGAGATTTATGATTATGAACTGTATGCTCAACGCTACATTTTAACCAACAGCCTGCTGATATGAAGTGTGAAAATGCCACATACAATATTCATGATGAAATGAAGTGTGAAAATACCACATACAATATTCATTATGTAGATCCCTCCTCGTAGAAACAGTCGATTCAACGCTAACCCCGGACAGGAAAATGGCAAAAATGCTAATGGTAATGTGAATAACCAAAATGCAAACATATAGAAACCCATCTTGGATCCGTAGTTGGCCGCATCGATTAACCAAATAACTGCGGTTATTGATAGGATGGATCAACATTAAGGACAAAGAGGTGAGAATAAAGTGTTGGAGCAATTTATGAAGTTCAACCCTCTTAAGTTTGATGGGGAGCGAAATGACGAGAAAGATGAGGCTTGGTTAGACAGTATTGGTGATATATTTGATGTTTTAAGGTATTCCGAGGAGTGCAAGGTAACTTTTACATCCTTCCGCTTGGAGCTAGTGCAAAAAGTGGACTGACGAGGGTACTGTGCGCAGTTGGGAGAACTTTACAACAAAGTTCTGAAAAAATACATGCAAGTGGTTGTTACAGAGAAGAAGGAAGCTTCTTTCATCAACCTCAAGAAGGATAATAAAATAGTGGCAGAGTATGAAGCAGAGTTAGCCAAGCTATCCAAGTATGCCTCTGAGATGGTCAATACTAGTGAAAAGAGGAAGAAACGTTGTGTCCAAGGTCTTAATGTGGAGATTAAAAATGCTTTGGCAGCATGCGACCTAGCAAGCTACGCGATAGCAATAGAGAAGGCCCAGAGGATTGAAGAGGCTCAGGCAGAACTCTCAGCCTTTCAAGGACGTCATAAGGAAGGAATATGTGATACCTTACGCGCTACCGGTGACATCAAAAGGCTAAAAATAGCGTTGGAAAACAAAGAGGGACTAGCCAGAAAATTTTTGGTGGAGCTACGGTTGTTTGTAACTATTTCAAGAAACCCAATCAGAGAGAAGGCGTTTGTCAACTTAAGCTTAACCAGTGCTTGCAATGCAGGAGTAGTGACCATCAGCTCGCCAATTTTCCTAAGCGATGTGAATTAAATTTTGTTGCTTCTAACTCGAGAACAAGGGCTCCTCCGAAACAAGCTAATGAAGGAGGGAAACCGAAAGTACCAGCTCGTGTATTTGTAGTCGAACAAAGGGAGACTGATCCATCGACGGATGTCATTGAAGGTACCATCCCCATATTTGACCACTTTCCTAAATAATTTTTAGATGCCGGTTCTACACATGCCTACATAGCTTGTAATTTTGTGCCTAATGGAGTTAGATAAGTAGAAGAATTACCTTATGTGTTGGAAGTTAGTACTCCCACTACTAACCTGATATTACATTCGAATGTCATTTATTGAGGATGTGATGTGGAGATACAAGGAAGAACTATTCCGCAGATCTTGCATCATTAGAATTACGAGGTTATAATGCCATACTAGGGATGGACTAGCTGTTTGAGTATTATTGTTACGTTAACTGTAGAACCAAAACATTGAGATTGTGCGAGCCTGGATAACCCGAAGTAGAAGTGAAACTCGCAGGGAGACTAGCATTGAGTGGATTAATATCAGGATTAAAGGCAAGGAAGCTAATAATGAATGTGGCACATGATTATTTGGTCATAATGATTAATAAGCCTAAGATAAAACACATGTTGCGGAGGTGCCCGTTGTTAAAGATTTTTTGGATGTATTCCCTGAAGAATTGATATCGCTACCTCCGGATAGAGAAGTGGAATTCACAATCGATGTGGTACTTGGTGCCACACCTCATCCCCGCACTCTTTACAGAATGGCTCCGGTCGAGCTAAAGGAGTTGAAGTAACAACTACACGACTTGCAAACGCAAGGCTATATCCATCCAAACACCTCACCCTAGGGACCTCCCATATTGTTCGTTTAAAAGAAGGATGGGAAAATGAGATTGTGCATGGATTATCGATGTCTCAACCAGATTACGGTTGAAACCCGATACCCTATCCCCCCTCATTGACGAGTTATTTAACCAGCTACATGGAGCGACGGTGTTCTCGAAGTTAGATTTGCAATCCTGGAAATCTAAGCTACTCCTATATTTTAAGCAATAGAATTTATTTTTAAAATTTTGTTTGAGAAAAACATTTAAAAAAATTTACTGCAAAGATGCTGCTATTGTTATTCTACAAATCTTGATTTTAAAATTTACATATACTTGGTTTTAGACAACCTATATTTTATGAGTTTCAACTCTAAATTAGTTCATCACATACATATTTGGGATTTTGGAACCTAAACTATATTTTAGCATCAAAAGATAGTTAAATCTGTCAAGAAACCAATGAGAAAATTAGTTATGAAGTTTCTGAAATTTGATATGACAATTTAGAAAGCTGATTATCATTCGACATGTATATCTTTTACAATAAGTTGATTTTGAGTTATTTTTATATCCTGGAAAAAAACTAATTCTTTTTGTGACTAAA
Source organism: Rubia peregrina (assembly GCA_032355705.1). Classification (NCBI taxonomy): domain Eukaryota; kingdom Viridiplantae; phylum Streptophyta; class Magnoliopsida; order Gentianales; family Rubiaceae; genus Rubia; species Rubia peregrina. The sequence continues at coordinate 14,527 of JAULKK010256109.1, forward strand.
TTTAAATTTCAGGACGAAATTTCCTTAAGGAGGGGTGAATGTGAGACCCGATAATTTTTCTTTAATTTAAACAAGGAACCTTTTATCAATAATTATTTCTTGTTAGGTGGTTTTTGTTTACGTGCCCTTTAGTTGGTCAATTTTGGCAGTTATCAAATAATTAGAATTTGTACTCTTTTATTAGGGCAGATTATGTAGCTTGACGAAGATTAATGCGGACATAAAAAAGAAGTTCATCGTTTCAGCTAGATTAATGATGCAAATTAGGGACTAATCACGTAAGAAGTCCATAGAATGTTTTTCTGCTAAACTCAGAAAACATTCATGCCTTTATTGACAGTATGATTAAGGTGTATCACATATATATCACAGTTGCAAAAAGGTGTATTCGTTCAGTCGCAGTACAAATTTATACTTATAAGGTAACAACATAAGATAAGGTCTTTTATTAGGTGCACAAGATAGGCTGCTTGTTTGGGAGGTTATATGAACATAAAACATTAGATTTCTTCAAAATTTGATAGTGTGACATGACCTTTGTAGCCAATAAAAGATATGGTTTAGTTTCTTAGCAGTGAAATATTTGATGTTTTAGTAGGCATTGGTGATTTTCAAATATAAAAATTTAAAGTTAATCCACACAAAGACAATTATGCTGTAAGGTGTTGGAATTCAAAACAAATTCTATTATGTTCA
>JAULKK010256219.1:0-15222 GCA_032355705.1 Rubia peregrina
TATTTAGTAAAGTGAGATATTTTCAAAAAGAAATAAGTGATTTGTGGAAGACGTGACAGAATTCGTTTTGCCCAACATCTTAACATACAAAATTTGCTAACATACAAAATTTGCATGTATCAACACTATTTACTACGATAGCAGTTATTAAGTACTCCTTAACTACAACGGCATTGTCGGTTTTTAGTCAATACACAAACATATTTTACGATTTTTACAACCATAGATTGAAAAGCTCTCCTTCACTCCAAGCTGCTTTATGAGATTGTCCGTTTTTAAGTCAATACACAAACATATTTTACGATTTCACAAATAATTTTACCATTTGAAGTTAAAGCTTTTAGGTGCCAAAGCTTCCTTATGTTGACTGCAAGATTATAAAATGCACGTATAGTTGAATGCGTGTATTGCGGAAGTAGCTTCTCAGGAAAATTGACCACAGAGAGGGCGCAGAGAAAATTACCACTGATATCTTTCTAATTAAAAAACCTACCTGGCATCATCGAACGAGAAGATCGTAGAAAATAACTTCTTTGAAATTAGCAGCCCGCCATGTAACAATACTTTAAGGCGGATACTTGAGAAATTAACAAGCCGCCTTCGGTGAACGGTAACGTGTAGTAATGAATAAAAGCACTCTCTTTCTCAGGTTTTGACCGCCAAAACTAATGGCTCCCATTCAGGCAAAGTATCATCAACAGGACCGATCCAAACCTATTTGAAACCCGAGGTAAAAAAATAATTGGTTCCTTAAAGATGATAAATTTTATTTTCGAACTTATTATGTATTTCAAATTTATTCAGAGCATTTTCAATATATAGACCATCTCTGTCTCAGTGGAAAATGAGAAAATTAGTTTAAAAGTATAATTTATATTGAGATGGAGGTACAACATATGTTAGGATGAGAACATATACAATAGTTTTCGAACAACTTCAAGATTAGAACAATGAATATTTGATATAGATTTTTCATTAATTAGTAAATAAACAAAAATAATATTGAATCAATTGATAAAAAATATTAAATGAACATATAAAAATTGTTTATATATGTGGACAAATCAGATGTAAATAAGGCCGGCTATGATCATCAAACGGAAGAGAAGAAAGCATGCGTTGATGCATATGGAAGGATTATGCTCTCTCTCACTCCGTTTAGCTAATATTGATTCATTTTTCAGTCAACTTTAGTCATGTTTGACCATAAATTTCATATAATATAAAATTAGTAAAATTATCACGTGAGATATCATTACATTCTTCATAACATGTACTTTTCAAATATCACAATTTTACATGACATTAATATAAGTAGCAAAATTTATTATTGGTCAAATATACCTTAAGAAAACTGGCTGAAAAGTGTGCAATAATAAAATAAATGAAGGAATCCCTGCAACGGTTTGTAACATGGTTATCCATTTCAATTTAGTTAATTTCAATTCAATTAATTTTCTTTAATTATTTAAAATTTTATATAAATATTATTTGTTTTCATTTATTTTTTATGGTATGAATTTGTATTATATTAATATTAAAGAACTTTCAAACTTTAGGTCAGTGCATTCTTTCAGGATTTGATAATATTGTTCTTTTAATCTGCATATGACTTTTCATGTTCCATTGTTTCCATCTTTCTAGCTACAATGCTCCATATCCATCTTCTTCATATAGTAAGTTTGTATCCATCTCACCCATAGTAAATCCTTCTTTGAGTTCAAGTCCCAAGGATGCTTACAGATTGCAGCCTTGTTCCACACAGAGGGATCTTTTAATCCCATTTGTCCTAGTGTTTTGCTTCTGCTCAGTATGCTCCAAGTTACAAATGTAAAGTCTCTCTTCCCTTCATCTCTTCCACATAAGAAGCTTCTGTATATTTTGAGGATTCTTTCATGAACACCTTCAGGAATGCTCAGGATACTTGCCTAGTAACCTACAATACTTAAGAGTAAAGTGTTTATAAGTTGTGTCCTTCCTGCATAGGATAAATTGCCAGAGTTCCAGCACTTTAGCTTTCCCATTATCTTCTCAATCATCTGCTCACAATCTTCTTTCTTCTATTTAGCCTTAGATAGTGGAAGCCACAAGTACTGAATTGGTAGCTCCCATTTCATCACCTCCAATATACCAGCCAATAAATCTTTTCCTTCTTACCCATTTTAGAAAAATAGATACTGGATTTCTGCCCACTTATAGCCAAACCTGTAACTTCCATAAAGTTATCCAAGCACCTTTCAACTCATGTCATAGATTTCTAGGTGGCAGCACTGAATATTAACAAGTCATTAGCAAAAATTAAGGTGTGTATACCTGTTTTTATGCATCTTTGATGATATTCTATGCCTTTTTCTGTATTTTCTCTCCATTATCCTGGTCAGATATTCCATGCTAATAACAAATAGCAATGGGGAAAGGGGGTCTCCTTGTTTTACCCCTCTCTTCCCCTCCAAGGATTCCGTGAAATTCCCATTTACAGCAGCTAGACAGAAAGAAGAACTCATAGTAGTCCTTTTAATCCAGTCAATTATAACACTTGGAAACTTCAGGAGCTTTAACCAGTTTAGCAGAAAATCCCAACTAACACAGGCAAAATATTTATTGATATCAACTTTTACTACACAACTTTGTTTCATACTCTTTACATTGTATTTATCCAATAACTCCAGTGAGAAATATATTGTGTGCTATATGTCTCCCTTTAACAAAAGTAATTTGGTTTGGACCGATTGGCTAATGTAACCATATTTTCCTGGACTTTTGTTGGCCTGAATCCCCCCCCCCCCCCACATTGTTTTTTAATCTCATCTGCTGTAACAGGTTTGATCAAATCTGCTTGCTGCTTTATACTTAGTACTCCACCATAGCTAGCCATTTCAGGTTCCAGATTGAAAGTGTTTTTCCTGATCCCCAAGTGTTTTTGGAAATGAGTTTTCAAGTGCTCTTCAATTTTCCCCTGCTCAGATATGATTTCTCCATCAACTCTCATGTTCACAATATAATTTGTGTTCCGTCTTGTCCTCAAAGCAGCATAAAATATTTTTTTGGTCTGTCTCCCTCCATGAGCCACTGTATTTTAGCCTTTTGTTGTAGAAAACTGAATTCTAAATCTTCCAGCATCTCCAATTTTTTCCTTGTTATTTCCTCTTCATTCTGCTTGCATTCGATTCCAGCTTCCTCATTTAATATTTCCTGAGCTTTTACCCATTCCTCTTTGGCTTTGATGACTCTCTGTTCAATGTTAGAGAAGTCTCTCCTGTTTAAAGCTTCCAATGGTTTCTCCAGTTCTTTCAAAACTTTTGTTAAGCCTTTCATTGTCTCCACACCTTTCTAGCTCCAGATGCTTTTAATTGTTGCTTGAAATATATATATGTGAATTCTCCCACATATTAAAGTATCTGAAGTTCCTTACTGTTTTTCTCTTCTTCTCTTGCCAATTCAGTGTCAATGGAAAATGATCTGACAATGGTTCTGGTTTTACTTCACAGTATACTCCTTCCATCTCTTTTATCCATTCCTGATTCACAATCCCCTTGTCTAGTTTGCTCTGGATTCTCTCACCAAAGATTCTCATGTTACACCTAGTGAAGTTCTGGCCTACAGTTCTTATCTCAGTCAATAGGTTCAGATCCATTAGCTCCTGAAAATCTTCAATTTAATTTTCATTTACTGCATTTCCCCCTTCTCTATCTTCTACCCTTAGTGGAGAGTTAAAATCCCCCAGAATGATCATCTCTGGGTCCAACATTTTTCAAGAACTCACACATAGACTTTCTCCTTTCAATGGTATTGTAACCATACACAACAGTTATATAAACTTTCATATTCCTACTTTTAATCACCAATTCAGTATCAATCCACAGCTCTCCTAAGTGAACTATATTAATATCAAACATATCTTTCCTCAACCCTATCCATATTCTTCCTCCTTTCACAAGCCTTCCATTTGTTTCTAGTTCCCAGCCCATACCAATATTCCTCCACACTTTTTTTCTTCTTTTACTTTAGTTTCAAGCAAACTCAAACACCCTATATCGTTTACCCCACAGAACTTCCCAATTTTCCTGTGTTTACCACACTTATTCATACCTCTAATCTTCCAACAAGATATTTTTTTCATTAATCAGGTGGATCAAAAAGCAGTGAATATTTTTTACCTGAACACTCATCTTCCTCTCTGCCTTCAAGATAACTGATCTTCCACCTCTTTTCACATTTTGAAACTCCTCTTCATTTTCTTCTTGTACCTTATATTGTAATGTTCTGCTCATCTGCTCTTTGCCTTTCAATGACTGTATTGATTTTGGATCAGCTGTTAACTGCAAAATTTCCATATTCCTTTTAACTGGGATATAAATTTTTGTGGCCTTCGCCAGTCTTCCTTCCTCCTTTTCTTTCTATCTGTACTCAGACTCCTTATGCACAAACATGTCACATTTGGTGCATTTTACAGGTCTCCACTCAAACTTCACCTCCCTGGCTCATTACCACCATATTCTCATTCAAGTATAAGAACTTGTCAGGCAATTCTTCACTGATCTTCACCTCCATTTGAACCCTGGAAAATGAAGTCTCTCCTTCTAGAGTGTTAACCTATCTAGACTCAATGGTTTCCCAAGTGGACTAACTATTTTACAGGTCTCCACTCAAACTTCACCTCCCTAGCTCATTACCACCTTATTCTCATTCAGGTATAAGAACTTGTCAGGCAATTCTTCACTGATCTTCACCTCCATTTGAACCCTGGAAAATGTAGTCTCTCCTTCTCGAATGTTAACCTATCTAGACTCAAAGGTTTCCCAAGTGGACTAACTATTTTGCAGATTAGTTTTTGATCCCAGTATGCTAGTGGCAATCCAGGTAACTGGATCCCTGACTTCTTCATTTTGATCCCAGACTTTAACAATCACTGGTTTTCCATCAAAAAATATAATCCCCTTTTCAAGTTCATCACCTCTATCGGTTTTGTTCTTGAATTTCACCATAAACACCCCTGAATTCAATTGCCATAATTTACTCTTTTTTTGCCCCAAATCTGGTAGAAGAAACCTTCCATTACTCTATATGGAGGATTACTTCCCATTAATCTACGCATCACAGTCGTATCTTCAGTAATCATCCCTACACCTCATCTTCAGTAATCATCCCCATTATCATACCCTCAATTTCAACAAGTTCATAGTATTGTACCTCTTTTTTTCTCTTCAGTACGGATTGAGTTCCATATCCTTCGACCTTTGTTTTCTAGCTCCTCTTCTTCACCCCATGTCAGTTTTGTCCCCATTTTCTTTTCCATCACCTTGTTTGAGTTGTTCTGCTGAGTTTCCACAACAGCATCCACTTCAAATTCTTTCACCATCGATTTCTTCGATCTACTGCCCAGCACACCTTTTGACTCCACCATATCCTCCTTTTGCTTCTCGACACCTCTCCTCTCATTAATAATGTCACATCTTTTTGAGTCTGGGATGTTTGTAGTTTTTGTGTTTTACGCTGATTTCTGTTACCTATTCTACCCATTGGGTGGCGAATTCAAGATTGAATCACAAGAACAAGCTGAAGGAATCAGATCGAAAAAGGCACATAATGAAGGTTTTTTCGCACCTAGTACTAGAGAGAGAAAAACTTGTGAAATCTTTATGTTCTCATTATTATTATATTTTGAACTACTATTCTCATATTTTACTATATACTAGTGAAGAAAAATCTATTAAAGGAAAAATTAAAAGGCGCTTTCATCAATTTTTTGAGGAACCACTTTTGGGATGAGGTTTTGAGTTTGGAACCTCTCTATTTTGGGTCCTTTCTATTTTAAATGCGGTTCGAGGTGATTAATGGAGGTTTTTGAAGAACGCATTTAATTGACACCAATTAATGGTTCTATTGTAAAACTACCTTTAATAGGCTGCCTTTATTTTTTATTTGGCACATATATTAAAATTGGGTTTTTTCCAATACTTATAATTATTTGGCCAATTTCCTTCTTTTCTTCACACATGGGTACGACCGAACTAATTGTGCCTCCTCTTCTGGTCATTTGCAGTGCCTCCTTCGTTTCTTTTCTTCTTCTTTTTGCATATTATGCATCCCTCCAATTTACTGACCCCGTCGCCGCCTTGCCTCCACCGTTTGTCATCGCCATCGTACACCTTGCCACCGATGTCTTTACCAATGCCATCACCAGCGTGCCCATCTCCGATTTTACTAATTGGGGTTTGAGGTTGGGGATTTTATCAATGATTTAAAGCTTGAGGTTTAAATCTTTAATTATATTTGAGTTTGAGGTTTAATTTTGCAATTTGAGGTTATAGATTATATGTTGAACATGTATTCTTTTTTTCTAATTTGGTTGAGGTTCCCTGTTGCACCTGTGTTCTGTTTTTATATTTTTCTGATTGTTGTAATCTTTGTTTCGCTTGAAGACTTCCAAAAACCTATCTGTTTTCAGGAGGTTTTTTAAACGCCTGATACAAGTTCTGAATTCATAACTGAATTCGGATCCAACCAAAGGCGGTTTTTAACCGCCTTTAATTGTTGAACAATTGAAGGCAAAACTAGAGAAGGTGCTTGGAATCTTCCTGTTGTAGTTCAGTAGAACCGCTTTCAATGACTCTTGTTTCCACTAGTGATATTTTATTTTATTTCTTACTTCATTACAGCATGAGTAATTTAGCTATTGGTCTTCTTTTTCTTTTACAGCTTCTAATTTTTAGTTAAAGATTTTACTTTCAAAATATATTTACAAATGACTTTCAACAAATTTTTCTTTTATAAACTAGTGGAAAAATAGCCATCTATAATGCCAAAGGGGAGGTTTTTTAGAAACTGTATCAAAACAACCGTCTATCATATGTTTCAATATCGTAACAAATTATCGCACTGAAACAAGACAGAAAGATGGCTATGGGAAATGATTCGACAACGGTTCTACTTAGACTGCCATCTTAAACGATTCAACGATGTTGTTTCCTAATGGTATTGAAGGCGGTTGTGGGCCACCACCGTGACATGACCCATTGTTCCAGTATCGGAACAACAATGAATATTGAGTCAATTTCACAGCTTTTTTCAAGTGATTCACCGTGCTCCATCATTCAATTACAGTTCAGAGAGCAAAAATGCATTACACATTGAAATAAAGCTTTTGGATGGTTATTCCGTTATCGTAAGTTTATTTATTTGATCAAATCATTTAGAATTAGATAGTTGTATAAAAATAATAGTTCATAGTTTGAAACATGAACCTATGATTGAATCCAAGTTAGGGTGTCAAATTCTTTGGTCACATCCGAGTGACATTCCGACATCGGAAGTGTGCTAGGAAAATAATGTAAATGAACCTATGGTCAACCAAGTGAAATATATGGAGGCAAACCTACTCAAAATTTGAATTTGTAGAGAAGAAAACTTTACGAGGGCGACAAATAACATTGTTTTGAACATATCATCCACACAAAAATAAAAATTCTTTAGAAAACATGATTTCGTAAATGGGGACATTATTAATAATTGATAATGGCATATCTAATTGGATGTCTCAGATTGTGATGTTTCCCCATGTCTTTCTGTACATATGATTACCCTGACAATCGTTTTGGTATCATCAGTCATCTTCCTCAATTGTATGATGTTCGCTTTAATTTGTTTGTACATGTCCACCATGAATGAGGTGTCGTCCTCTTCACCTATAGTTTTAAGTGTCAAATTAGAATAACAATACGTACTTAAAATGTCAATCAAGGATGTAACGGGAAAAAACCACCTTCATTTCTACGCACTCTCTAAATATTTTGTCCAGAAACCCCGTGCGATCATATTTGATGTACACCATTATGCATGTGTTAGCTTATCCATTTAACACATTTATTATCATCTTTTGTTTGGTTGATTGCTAGTTTTAGTTAGGGTTTGCACGACAAAGGGTTTCGAGGGCCATTATTGGTTTTCTTGTCTAAATCCGGCATTTTGTAGACTTAATTGAGACTAATGGACACTTTGAATTCACGGGAACCTAGATCTTCCTCTTTGATATCATTAGTAGGTTACTCTTAAATGCTTTTTCATTTCCTTTTATAGAAGGCCATCCGCGAGGGTGGTAGTAGACATTTGAAGACCGTTAGCAAGTATGGTAGAAGTTATGGAAGGTTATTCGCAAGGATGGTAGCGGATTGAAGGCCACGGACTCAAAATTGTGGTAGTAGATGGAATTAAGACCAAGAAAGGTGGTTTCAAAGTTTAACGAGGCCAACAAAGAAACGGAGGGATCATTGTTCGAGGTTGCATGAAGTTCTGGAAAATAATCGAGAGGAATCAGCACTTAAGGGAGTCACCATTGGATTCTTCTACTCGAGCACTATAAAATTGCCTACGAGAACTCCCAAACCAGCCACGACCGGTACGGACCGCACAAGCTTGGCATGAGAAAAAAGCTAGAACGGCCTGCGTCAGTGAGATCACCTTTTCACACCAAAAATGGTAAAGTATGGGAGCAGGATGTTCCGTTTTACATTGCCAATGTCGTTTCAAGTCACAATTGCCAAGACCAGCCCACGGGGTGTGAAGAATGACACGAGGTGCGCTGAGCTTCTAAACAAAAAAATGTTCCAGTCAACGGGGTACGCCAAAATGATACGTGGTGCAGATTAGAAGGAGCGAAATGAAGACCTGACCTACAGCCTGCGCCGAATAACACGGGATGCGCCAGCACGAACCAGCACGCCCGTACCAAAGTCGTTACCCTGCACCAGCACGACCGGCATGACCCGTGCCATGGTCGAGTTCCCACAAGGGCACAAGCCCCCTTGGCTGGCACGAGCATTGACACGAGGTACCCCCCGCATCAGTGGCGGCTTCTAAGGTTTTTGGCCAAATTTTGGCCCATTTTTAGGCTCAAGTCCATACTCCTATGTGTATGGACCTTTGTCTACTAGGGTTTAAGTTTGTGCTCATTTTAAAATTTTACTAGTAGGTTAGAGAGAGAAAAAACTCTTCCTTCTCTCTAAGTTATTTTCTCTCTAGTTAGCTGACCAAAGAGGTCCAAAGGGTCACAGGTAGAGATAGGTTAGGTAGCAAACTAGAATTGTGTTTGTGATCCCAGAGCCATGGATAAGATTGCTACTTCATTTTCCTTTGTAAGCCTAGATGTAGTTTGTTCGTGGTGTTCTGGCCGTGACTTAATCGAACGGGTGAGAATTAGACTTGTGCAATGTGTCACAGTCGTTGTTGCACTCCCCTAGTTGTGGAGGCAAGACTGATAGAAGATTTTTTACGCGCAATTGTATGTGACAAATAGGGGGGAAGTTTTGACCATTGTCTGCACCATGTGACACAAACACTAGAATAGGGTTTAGTTCTTGTATTTGATGAAATCGATTATCGAAATAACATTGACCATGTTACGCAAATATTCCTCGAGTGTTAGTTTATATTGTTTATTCTGTTGATTGCATGCTTGTAGTTGATAGTTCAACCCCCCCCCCTCCAATGACTTTTTTTTTACAATGCACTATTTATTCATAACATGTGGTTAGATTGATGACCCGGCCGCGATTGTGTTTAGTTAATTATTAGAGTCCTAACATCTTTGTGGATGACCTCGGTACTTGCCACTGTCTACCATTCTTAGTAGAATAGTAGTATGAATGTGAGCAACATATAAATATTAACTTTGACCCCTAACTATCCTCATCTCCTGTTTAACGATGCTTGGGAAGGGGTGAGTCAAATTTGGATGCCGTTGTCAGGGATGTTAGTTTAACTGTCTAGTGGTTAACTTGGATAACTTGTTAGTTGATTAAATAGTGTTGTTTGTTTTTTTTTTGTGGTTTTTGCTGTTAATATTTCTTACTTGCTTCCGGTTACTTCTAACCCTTTTTGCTAGTGTTGATTTAGTTGGCCACTTTTTTATTCCCAGTTTATGGTACATACCCGGGCCAAGAACTTGGGAGTTTTACATAGTTCAGCGAATAACATAGGTAGTAAGCGAGGAAGGAAGAGGATACTTAGGCTGGAAATTCCACAAGAACCACGTTTGGTAGCCATAGAGAAAGAAGAAATGGTGGAGGATAACCGCACTTTGAGAGAGTTGATGGCTCCAAACTTGGAGAATCAACTGCTTCAAATCTTCTTCCCACTGTTGCCACCAAATGTGATATGTGAACTCAAGAGCGGCATGATCCATTGCTTATTGAATTTTCATGGGATGGTCGAAGAAGATCCAAACAAGCATCTTTCAAAATTCTGCCTAGTTTGTACCAACATGAAGCTGGTGGGTGTTTCGAAGGAATACTAGAATCTAAGGGCTTTTCCCTTCTTACTTTGGGATTCGGACAAAAATTAATTATACTATCAACCGCCTGGTCGTATCACCTTATGGAATGGATATTAAGTGCAGATTTCTCAAGAAATAGTTCCCAGCTACAAAGTCTACGGGTTTGAAGAAGAAACTTTCCAACATCTCGCAGTTTGGTAATGAGTCCATCTGCTAACATTGAGAAAGGTTCAAGAGATTGTTGGAAGTTATCTGTATCATCCATTCAAGGAGGGAGCCTTGGTTTACTTCTTTTTTTTGAAGGATTGTGCGATGATGACATGTGTATCGTGAACACCGCTTGCAATGGTTCAATCGCCAACAAGAGCCCAAGGGAAGAGATGGCACTCTTCTAGGAGATGGCAAACAGAATAATGTAATTTGGTACAAGGTCTAGGGTGAAGCCCATGGATGAAACATCTCAATCCCCGAAGTTAGAGGAGAAAGTCCAAGCTCTTTCCTTCATGATGAAATAATTCATTAAAGAGGGAGTACAACAAGCAAAAGTGTCCGGTGTTTGAAATATTAATCATCATAGGGATGAGCGCTTTGAAGTTGAGAAACGGAAAATAGAAGTGTGAGCCCGAGAAGGAAATACTTCAAGAGAATTACTTGATTGTGGACACAACAAAACCAACTTGGAGAAGCAAGAATTGGTTGTGTAGGATCCCGTCAAGGAACTTCCAACACCCGAAGCGAGGGTTAATTTCCCACCGCCTTTCCCTAATGCACTAGGGGATGGCCAAAGGTAACAACCAATGATGATCACTTCCAAAAAATCTTTGAGAATGTGGAGGTTAGTGTCCTGATCTTAGACTTTATTGAACATGCTCCCTCATATGCAAAAAAATTTAAAGTCGCATGTACAATAAAGAGGAATAAACCCCTTAAGAAAATAGGCAAAGTGAAACTAGGGGGGAGTCGCCCTCTTAATCATAGGAAATTGCCTACAAAATGTGATAACCTTGGCATGTTTTCAATTCTTATTTATTTAGGTGGTAAATTGGTGGAAAAAATGTGATGATTGATCTAGGAGCTTCTATTAATGTCATTCCTTCGTGCATCTATGGGAACCTAGAAACAGGTGAACTTAAAGATACTAGGGTAATCGTCCAAATGGTCGATCACTCCCAAGCTAGTACTTGTGGACTAGTGAAGGATGTGATGGTTCAAGTGGGCAATTTGGTGTTTCCGGAGGACTTCTATGTCCTTGATGTAGTTCACGATGGTGGTGCACCCTTAATTGTATTGGGGAGACTTTTTCTTAAAACATCAAGGACTAAGATCGATGTTCATTCGGGAACGCTAACCTAGAGGATGACATGAATAGAGTTGGTTTTGATATTTACAATTCTAAGCATGATTCACCAAATCCATATCTTGTTTGTAAAGGCATAACCTTGTGTGAATAATATGTTCAACTTCATAACTATTGCATGACGGATAATGATGATTGCCTTGATGTGACTCTTGATCATAATGAGGAAGATAGCATGCTTAATGATATTTTTGAGAGTGATAGGAGAAGCCCTCAAACGCACTTTAGTTGTGATGAGCATGTTGATGAGAAAATGGCCTTGTATGATGTTAGTGGTGATTTGTCTATCTTGAATGGTTTTTCTATGCTCACTAAGATGCAGTTGGTTGCAGGAAGTGGCGAGGATGTAAAAAACCCTCGACCACCTCCCAACCCCAAGGAAATGGCCAAGGATTTGGTTCGGGCTATGGATGGACATTCACTCTTCTTGGAAAACAAAGTGCTTGTTCAAAATAGAACTTTTTCCAACTGAGTACAACATGCCACTTCTCATTGCTTGGGTCTTGCAAATAAAATACCTAGTGAGCTTAGGCGGCTAAGATGAACTTGTCGTCCTTGTTACACACTCGATTCAAGTCCACCAGCGTAAAACCCATGGGTTTCTCTAAACGAACCCCTATACCATTTTCAACCCATCTACACTTGAAGACAACAACTCTAAACTCAACATAATCCAACTCCCAAATCTCCTCGATCAACCCATAAAAGGCCATAACTGTGACGATAGGGTTTTTGTCTTTCTTGCTCACCTGCCACATGGATTCAGATTCCACATAAACCCCGCTATGAGTTGTGCCTTGTTATTCTTGTCCACTATTGCAAAACAGAATCCATTAATGCATAGCCCTAGCATCTTTTCATGGTGCTGTCGGGAGTCCTTGGAAATGCCCAAAATTTAGCAGGCATTCTGTTCACATTGCAACGATTATAAAAACCAATTCACACACGTTGAAGAATTCTCCAATTGTATCTTATTTGATGACCATTGGGGATAGAATTTTCTAATAGTGACAAGTGCTCTTCAACATATATTGAAGTCTCACAAATGTTTCGTAAAACATAAAGATGAACTTTCATGAACTCAGCATTGTCGGGTGTGTAAAGTGTACTTTTGGACCGTGGGATCCCACTATTTTTACCATTGTACGCTTGCTGCAGAACTCTAAGTGTTTTTTCCCAACCAAATTTGAAGTACAATACTCAATTATCTCATTCGTGACATACCTCTGGACAATGCTGGCATCGAGCTGGCTACAATTGTGTACATAACCCTTGAAACCCCCCCCCCCATGGGACCACATATTATGATTTCCCTAACCATATGGACGGCGACATGGACCATAATGTCAAAGAATGTAGGGGGGAGTACTTCTCAAACAAACATAGCACTACAACATCCTCACGCTCCAACTCATCAAGCTATTTCTTGCTAATATTCTTACGACAAATAGATTTTAAGAAGAAACACATGCACAAAATGGAAAATCTCACCTCATCCTCCATGACACAGCGGATGGCAATGGGAAACAGTTGTTGCATCAAGACGTGACAATCATGGATTTCAACGCATTAAAATGCAATTCATCACTCACAAAGTGACTAACATTGGAAGAGTAGCTAGAAGGTACCTTGATTCCCTAAAGATACTCACAAAATGACCTCCTTTCACAGATTGAAAGACTGTAATGGGCGGGTGGTAGTACGTCTGCTTCCCTTTCACTTCTGGAGCTAAATCACATTGTATACCAAGTTCAACCAAGTCCTTCTGTGCATTCAAGCTATCATTTGTCTTACCAGGAATGTTAAGTTGTGTCCCAACTAAACTCTTGCACGCATTATTCTCTATTGCATCACATTCAAACAATGGCGAACCTATAAATTCTCCTAGTATGGCAAATCAAAGAAAATCATTTTTTTCTTCCAAGGTTTATCATTTATGGCAAGCACCTTAGATCTATTTTTTCCAAGCACAATATTCAACGTCTTCACCTTGTTGTGGATGGCAACCCCATTCAATATTTTTGGTACCTTCCTCCCCCCCCCTACAAAAATAAGTTTGTCGTATTGTAACATGTATTTTGTCAGGAGGAATTTTCTATAACTGTTCTTCCTACCATTCTTCAACTATTGGAAATCATACCTTGTGGTCCTTAACCATATAACCTGAAAAAATACCATAAGCTAGGAAATCATTTATCATACAGAAAAGCATCGCCTTCAACTTAAACTTGGTCTCATGAAAACCATCAAACACATCAACACCATAGGACCACAAAATCTTCAAATATTCAATTAGAGGGGATACATAGGTATCGATGTCATTTCTTGGTTGTCTCGGCCCCGAAATCATCAAAGACATCATATATATATCCTATTTATGCACAAATACGGAGGTAGATTGTAAATAACTATGTTTCCATGACATGTTACCAAAGGGATACATACCATCAGTACACAAAGCCATCCTCAAATTCCTTGGTTCAGCTATAAAATTAGGATACATCTTGTCAAATTTGTTCCACTGATCCGCATCCGTAGGATGACTGGTAATATCATCATCATTACAACCCATGTCCAAGTACCATGTCATGTTCTTCGCATCCTCAGCGTTCTTAAACAACCTCTTCAGCTTTGGAACAATAGGAAGGTACCACACGCATTTTACAGGGACCCGTTTCCTTATATTTACAACAAGATCTTCATCGACAATCTCATTTATCCTTTCCTTATAAAGAGAAACATGGCATACAGGAAAGCCACCTCTTTTTCCAAATCACTTCTATACAAAACACAATCGTTGGGGAATGTATGTATTTTTCTATGCTTCATTCCCATCGAACACAAATTTCTCTTCACGTCATAGAGGTTCTGGTAAACCATTGATGGTTGGGAGCTTCTCATTCAAAAATTTGAGTAACTTATCCATGCTAGTGTTGCTCCACGAACTAACATCTTTCATATTAAACAACCATCAAATATGACATAACAGTGTCTTTCTTCTTGTAACTAGGAAACAACGGTGTATCCATCTCACCTATAAATTTTGAAAAAACCTCGGCCCACCCCCTAAATTCATCCACCGCCTCTACACGCATGTCATCCAAATTTATATCCCTAAAACATTCTCCCTTACTACCTACAACCACCTCCGGCAGTGAGTTCTCACCATGAATGGTTCAAACCAAATAATTCTTTGCAAACCCTCTCTTGTACAAATAGAATTGCAACAAGTCCTGATTGTCAGTACGCTTATGATTGTTACAATCACAACAAAGATATATGATTCGTTTCTCACGACTAAATGCATGCTCTATAAACTCCCCCCACAAAATTAATAAATTCATCATTCACCAAACTAACGTTGTCATACACATGCTTGTGTCTCTCAATTGCACAATACATCTCTACCATTTAATCAATGTGCAGGAATTAAAATTACACACCAATATCTTCCTAGCGGAGTGAAGGGAAAAGTGACAAAAATTCTACAAAGTCACATAGATACATTCGCATGGACAGTGCAGAACATGGGAGGAGTCAATCCGGACATAGCTACCCACTCTCTAAATATCAACCATTCGATCTGGCTAGTTAA